>VZTY01002564.1:204662-437576 GCA_013400935.1 Turnix velox | reverse complement strand
CAAGATTTTTTTGTGAATGGGACTCTCACGGAGCGGGACATGACGTCACCACCGAGCCGGGCGGCCGAGGCGCTGATTGGCTGGCGGCCCCGCGCGGGCGCCCACGCAGGCTGCCGCGGCGGCAGGTATAAAGCGGAGCGGGCGGGCGGTGTGCGCTACCGCGGATCGGCGGCGCCAGCGGCATCCTCTGCGTACTCAGCGTCCCGCACCGCCGGTAAGCGCCGCCGCGCCCCCCTGCGCCAGACCCCTTTCTCTCCCGGGGTGCGGAGCTTTGCGCGGGTTTCTCCTTCCTCCTTTCACCTGTATGTGCCTGCTCACGCGTGGGCAAGGAGGTGAGCCAAGGGAGGTGGGACAAACTTACTCTTCGGTCTTTGCCGTTCCTTTCCGGCATGGGGTGTCGCGGTGGGTTCAAAGCCCTCTCCGGTACCGGGCTGGCTGCTCGCTGGGGCTGGGCACCGTCCGGGGCGTCTTGAGGCAGGTGCCTCGTCCTTCCTCCGAACCCCGGGAGAACTGAGAGGTTGCAAAAACGAAGCCGATGTTCTCGTGGATGATGTTCTCGTTTGAGTCTAACACAGCTGATGCTGTGAGAAAGAGGTGCATCTCAAGGCAAATACCTTCAGTTAGACGTCTGTTTTGTTTTTTACAGGTTGTGTTCTTTTGACTGATTCTTAACTTATCCGTTTTCTAGTTTCAGAGTAGAAATGTTTATCGAAAATTAAACAACTTAATTCTTATATTGTAATCTGAATTGGGAAGCCGGCATGCTAACTGCAGAGAAGTGAGCAGCTTCAGATGAAGTGCTAACAGCAGCACTTGATTCTTAAAAACACTAAAAGCTAAACATGCCTTTCTTTTTGTTGTGACTCTTATCCCATAACTGCACCTGTCCATGATGGGCACAACGATTAGGAGGACACTGTGCTGTGAGAGTTAGTCAGAGGAAAGCCTTTCCCACCAATTTGAAGGAAAGTCTGCACTACGTTGGATGTAGACAGCCATACGGAACTGCACCTCTTAAAAGCTGCATTTTTGTCTTGTGTCATGGCACAAGGTTATTTTAAAATTCTAAGAAAATCAAAGAATAGTAGCAATTGAAATAAACGGGAAGATAATATTAAAAAAAAAAAGCTGTTTGTTACTTGTGGCTGAAGAATGATGACCTCTTCAGTCGATGTTACAAGATTGAGAGAGTTGGAAAACAGCCATTGCTTGATGTACCTCTTTGTTGTAGAGAGGAAATCATGGTCATGCTGAAGATTTCATCTTTCCTTGCTGTTTATGCCTTGGTTGTGTGCCAGATGGAAAGCTTCCAGGCAGCCCCAGTCAGGTAAGAAGCTAATCCTGTTGCTGACAGCTGTGTCTGAATGTTATGAAAATACCTACATTCTTTATATAGGTCTAGCAGTATAACAGGTTACAGTGGATGAGAAATCTGGGTTGTTTTTTTTTTTATGCTATCTTTGATAATGTAATTACTTTTGAATGGCATACATAAAGCACCCAATGCCATGCTTGAGGATGGCTTACGCATTCACTCCAGTAAAAGACACAGTCAATGACATGTGGTGATGCCTAACAAACCCCTCTCTCCCCCGGGCACGGCTCTCTGCAGCAGCATGAGCTTTACTCATCCTCTCTGGCTTCCCTCTGCATAGACCTGGCGTGGAGTCCGTAGGAGAGCGAGTGACGCTCAGTGATTACGAAGCTCGGAGGTTATTAAATGCGCTGGTGAAAGAGTTCATACAGATGACAGCAGAAGAGCTGGAGCAAGCCTCTGAGGGGAACAGGTAAGGACAGCAGTCCTGGGGCAGGAAAAGGGTGATGGGAGAGTATGTAATATTCAGTGAGAGCCATCTGAGCAGACCATCTGCAGGTCAAGACTTTTTTTTTCTTTTCTTGGTGCTATGGCTGACTTTGGTGACCAAACTTGTAAAGGAAGATACTGCAGAGACATCCTAATGTGTTGGTATCAGGAGAATGGCTTCTGCTTAGTTAACCTGCCTTTGTCTGTCTCTTACAACTGAAAGAGGAGGGCGATTTGAGCTTGAATGAGAGGGTTGTGTTAAAAATATGGCAGCAAAAGGTATGTCTTCCTAGAGGTAGAATTAGGGAACATTCAGTCACTCCTGGATTCTCTGTCATGAAAGTGCATGCTGCTGTGAGGCATGGAAAGTCCCTGGCAGAGGAGGGGATATCCTCCTTATGCACGCAGTGCCACTCTCCCTCCATAAACCCGAGGCATGTGGGTGCATTTGCATTACCCTAACAGGATTTGTATTGCAAAGCATGGTGGTGATGTATGAGAGACTGAACAGCATGCTAAATAGATGGGAAGTAAGGCTTCCTGACCTCTGACTATGAGCATCCCAAAAACTAATGAGCTTGCTTCTCAACAAAGCTGAATTAATTGAAAATAGTGTTATCCTTCTTAATGCATTTGTATGAACTTACCTTGCATGGAATGTCATGTGAAGGGTTTGATTTTTATTATTATTATTTTTTTTTATTATTATTTTTGAAGTTTTCTAACTGTAGATACTTATGTAGGTAAGAAATGCATGAACATGCATGTTTTGAATTACTTTTCCTTTGGGCATGTTTTTTTTCCCCCCTGCAGCCTGGATAGACCTATTTCCAAACGCTGTGCCAGTCTGAGTACTTGTGTGCTGGGCAAACTCTCTCAAGAATTGCACAAATTGCAAACTTACCCTCGCACTGACGTCGGGGCTGGAACTCCTGGCAAGAAACGAAATGTGCTGAGTGACCCGGAACACGAACGCTATGCAAACTATGGGGAATCCTTGGGAAACAACTAGACGTGCTTATTTCTCCCCTACTCCCTTTTTTTAACCTGATGCATGTGGATCTAACTCTGATTGCTAAATTTAATATGTTCTTTTGATTCTGTTTTTGCCAGAGAATGTTTGAGATGGACCTAATGTTAGGAAGACAGAGAACATAAAGTACCAAGCTAGGGGGAAACAAAGAAATAAACAAAAGTGAACAGCACTACCTTGACATTTCAAATGATTCTCTTAGACCATAGTTTAAAAAATTACCTAAACAAGGCTTTCCATTTTTGGCTGCTGAATGTGCAAGTAGACTCTTCTTTTGTGCTTGCCATGCACTTGTTCAATAAACATATTTTTCTATGAGGATTAGACCTGCTTGGCTTAATAATTTGGTATAGAATGTGAGATTTCTAGATAAAGCTTGAAGAAATTTACAGGTTTGGCTTAATATTCAAGAAAGGCAATGTCAGTAGTTCTAGGAAGTTGAAAGAGAACTTAGAAATTGGAATTAGATATATGTATGTGTATATGCATGTATATATGTATATGTACATGTACTTTTACATATATACACTGATGTAATTGGGCATGCATGAGGCTCTGTTCGCAAGAGTCCTGAGTAGCAAAGGTTTCAGGAAAGGGTCATACAGATTTGTTCAAATAGACTAGAAATGTAATCCTGTTTGAAACTGGGTACTGAATACTTCCAGGTAAGAATTTTGTTGTCTTTTCTTTTTCCCTTCTTAGTCTACAATAGGTCTTTATGCTAGTGTATTTATAAGTCTAATATCTTTCAAATACTTAGATTAGTTAAAGATAATGTAAAGTGGGTGAATTTTAAATTAAGAGACAAGCCCAGACTTCGTTATGGTTGTTCTATTGCAGCACTACATCTGCCAGAGACCTGTTCAAAGAAACTGGTTTTAATGTTGTGAACAGTGGCTGATAAACTGTCTTGTAAGGCTTATCCACTAAAAATCATTGCTTTAGTAGAGAACTGTTTGAGCAAGGACAGTTATTCAACCTGGAGCTCTCACTCCAGGAATGAGGATGTTCCTACTGGGTACATGGAAGCAGTATGTCTGTGTTTCATCTCTGAAAGCAATTGGTCAGCTACTGTCCAGGTATAGCCCTACCACAGTCACTGGCAATGATCCTGTTGTTGTCATGATGCTAGGATTTCATGGGTTTTCTGGGTATGATGGAGCATAGCTGTAGAAGGGAGAAGTTAAAGATTGGTGTCTGCTACTGTTCTTCAGCTGCTCTACAAATGAAATGCAGATCTAAGCTTTCAGCTCAATCCTCCAGACCTGGATCTCCTCTCTACCTCTCTGGCCATAACAGCTTGCTGGAAGCAGGCAATAGCTCAGGCATTGCTGAAAATGTGGCTTGGCTTAGCCTTCTGCCCAAGAAAAAAAGGGCTCAGCCACCTCTTGTAAACTGAAACTGACCCTTAGAAAAACATATAGACTCATGGATTAGACCTTACATGCTGTGCACACAAGTTGCAAATGCCTACTTCACAGCAAGCCTGCTCTTTATAGAAAACTTAGGTGTAGGATCCCTTACTGATGCTTCACTGCATGTTTTGTAGATACTTCAAGAACTAACTTTGTTTTCCTTTTGAAAAGCAGTGTAACAGCACAGAAGAGGGCATGCAACACAGCCACCTGCGTGACCCACCGCCTGGCAGACTTCCTGAGCAGGTCAGGAGGAGTGGGGAAGAACAACTTCGTGCCAACCAACGTGGGATCCAAGGCCTTTGGCAGGCGAAGAAGAAGCATTCAAATATAAAAAGCTGAACTATAATGTGAATATGGTAAATACATTGGAACAAACTGAACCTGCAATGCAGGCAGCCTTTGGAATGAGAATTTTAGTTATGCTGGATGAATTGCAGACCTATAGTGGCCATCCCTGAGAAAACAGAGCAAGTACCACTAATAAAAGATGTTACAAATTTAACAGTAGCATGATTAGACTGCAAAGAAGAGCTTCTGTAAATGCTCTATGTAGACAAATATTTTTGTTGTATATTAATTAAATGCAAAAATTGGGTTAGAATTATTTTATTTTACCAGTAATATTTAGTTACCAACATATCAATAACACTGGATTTGTTTCTTTCAGATTGCCATAAAATGGAAGCTCAACTTTTAATTTCTAACGAAAGCAACTCTTCTCCATAAATCAAGACAGCCCAAAAGATTAATTTTGCATCCTAATACTGGAAATGTTTTATTTAATACAAAAGAAAATACTTCTGTTATGTAAAGTACAAGAGAATCTAATTATTATAGTCAAATTATTGTATATTCTTTTTATATGCAACTCTATTTCAAATAAAATGTGACAGCATTATTTATTTATCTTCCAGCTTATATGTGATCAATGCTACTTATCCTGGCACTACTGCCATAACTCGGGGATTATACTAAACTGCTGCCTGGCAAGGCATATGTGTATTATACAGTGTGCTGTGCCTTGATGTAAAACACTTAACCTGATTGTACAGTATCTTTAAAAGAAAACCAACAAACCCTTAAATATTGTATCATTTGTGAATTTAAGCAAGATTAAAAAAAAGTATTTTAGATACACTTGGATTGAGAAACTGATTTTTCATTTGAACACGTGGAACTATTGGGCACTAACCCAACATCATTGTAAATCAGATGGCCCATTGATCTGCTACAGCCTAAGTAACTCTAAATTCTAGGATTTGAGTCAAAAGTTCAGCTGCCTTATGTATTTGTAAAGCAGCAGCTCAAAAGTATATCGTTTAGTGACACCTCTGCTAGAAAAGCAAAAAGAAGCCACTGCTACATATAATAAAAACATAGAGATAAACTTCATCATGAGTAGATTAAGACTAAATGTTTTATGCAGGATGTAGTTCAGATGAAATGGCCTACCATGCTTTGGAGATTTCTGTTTAAGGTCGAAAAAGTGAATTGGCTAGGGAGAGAAAAAGGAGCTACGGAAATGGACATTTCTTTTAAGCAATCATGAAACAGAGTCTATTTAGGGATCAGGGATAAATAATTAGAGTGAGTGGAGAAGAGGTTAGCTGGAAGCAATCCATGGACTTCTAAGTGGTGCTGCCAACTTCCTCCTGAAAGCTGCTGCTGTTTCAGTTTAGTAGCTGAGTCAGATATTTGTTTAGGTTTGTTTTGTGCTCCACAGCTGGAGTCTAAACTGCTCCATCAGTTCAGATGAAGATCACCTGGGAGTGTAAAATAGAGGTTAAGGCTCTCACCATGTCTCTGTCCATGCTGGAGGTGCAATAGTGAAAAGAAAAATGTGGTCAACCAGATGTAGACAAAGCCAGAGAGGCTATCCAGTGGCGATGCTCCCATACCACGCTCATTTGTGGCCATGGTTTTACTCCTTGGGGAACATTTCAGTCCTGGTAAGTCAGCACACAAAGCATCTAGAAGATGTAAAACAGTTTAGAGGGCAAAGTTCCAGTGTGTAGACAGGCAAAGGAGGGATATTCAGACTTGGCTTGCAAATCTGTAACCCAGAGTTAGTCTAGTACTTTTTTCCAGTTTCCTCTCTATGTGAGATTGGCTCCCCTGGGTGTACTCTACCCGTGTGATGAACTACTGCCTTCTGTTTGTACAAGGATCTGGTTGGGTTAGACTCAGCTGCTGATTTTGGAGCCCTGAAGCATTCTTTGTCTAGTTTTGGGTATTGTTTCCCATTTTCCACTGCACAAAGTGGGGGTCATGTTCTGAGATCACCTGACTACCTCAGCAACACCTTTCTCTGCCATTGCACAGCCTCTGGGGACGCTGTAATTTTTGTTCCCTACGAGGGTGTTGTGGTGTCCCTGGGGTGTCATGGGCACCCAGAGCCACCATGAAGGGCCCCAGCATCAGACAGGCTGTAAAGCAGGCATGGGGCAGCTGGTGTGGTACCAGATGATGGATAACAGAGCAGCTAATATCAGTTTACATCTCCATGGACCTTTGCAGCTGAGATGGTGTAATTCAGCAGTGTGCTCTTTGCCAAGGGGCAGGTGGCCTTCTGCTCCTACATCTGACTGAGTTTTTCATTCAGGATCACACACCAGGACATTGCTGTATGTATTGGTAAGGCATAATTTTGAAATAACCCAAGTGGATTTTTCACTGTGGTCCTCTGCAGATATTTAGCTCCTTTTTCTCCTCCTTCTGTTAGTGGAATTTAATTCATCTTCCTGAAAGCTTCCATCATCTGCAGTGTGAGAAAGGAGCAAAGCTAATGCTATTGCTTCTGACACTGAACACTGCCAAAAGCAACTTAGAGCAGGCAGTAGTAAATTTTGGTATTGGTTATCTAATCCAGCATTGTCATGTCTAATTAGCAGATTGACCATGTCTAAAAGGTGAAGAGTTTAAAATGTTCTGGAGAATTTGTGCCTGTGCATTTTTCTAGGATGGACTATTTCACAGCAAGAGAACGAATACCTGTTAGAAGTGAACTGGGCATTTGAAGGCTGATTTCACCCATGTTGAGAGCTGACAGCTTCTAGCCAAGCTGGTTGCGCTTACAGCTTCTGACCACCAGGTGAATGCTGCCCTGGCTGCTGGAAAGGACCACATGGTGAGTACATTTGCTGCCTCCTTACTTTTCTAAAAAGAACTACATCCTTCCCCTGTTATGCACAGACTTGTCCTCTGTTTTGGATACCCCTTATGCTTTTATAATTTTTCTTTTCTGCAGAAAATATCCAGGGAAAGTAGTGGTTTGGGTTTGGTTGAAGGCTTGTTTTTTTCCCCCAGAAAGTGAATTCCCCTTTCTAAATTATGGCAAATATTGCAAAACTGTCTCTAGAAGATTTCTGATCCATCCTTGGTAGAATAAGAATCATAGCATCATTTATCTTTTCTTTCTATTCTTGGCCTTATCACAATTCTATTTTGCAAGAATTACTCTTGGCTGGGCCTGAGGAGAGATCCCAGCTAACTTATTAGCAAATGTTGCCTTTGAAAGTCTGAACGTGTGCTTTTCTGGGCAGGCTTTTTTTTTTCTTCTCCCTAATGTGTAAGAAAATAGTCATAGATTCCACTTGGTACTTCATTACACTCATACTGTCTGGCCACAAAAGATGATTACACTCCTCCTGGTTTGGCTTTTCTGTTTTCTTCTGTTGTTATGCCACATTTCTTCTTTTCAATGGTTTTCCCTAATAGCGTTTTGTCACATTGGCAAGTGATGCAATTTACCATTGCCTTAATCTATTCTGGGTCCATGAACTACAGCATAAATGTAAGAAATCCCATTGATTTTCACTTGGAAAGTCTGGAAGCTAGTCTTCTCTGAGTCAACTACATGGCAATGAGTGGGGTTGTGTGCAGGTAATAGTCATGTATGGTAGAGACGCATGTACAACAGTCTTGGGTAACTATTCCCAAGATTGCCAGCAGACAGTTGTGTTGCTGTGTTATGGAAAAGAAATTACTTTGAGATGAAGGAAAGGAGAGGAAGAAACGGGGGCTTTGAACACCAAACATTCTGGGGAATTACCAAGTGTGGGTACACTAACTAGCATTGTTTGTGAGCTGCCAGCCAGATGCCCCAGACACTTCCCTGAGAGACCACACCAGAGCACAGGAAAGTGGAGAGGACAGTGATAGAGGCTGGCAGGTTGTTCTGGGGCTGTTGTGGGCCACAGAAGCAGGCTGTGCCTCAGCCTCTCTACAGCAAAGGATGGGAACTGGTTACTCTGGACTAGAGTCCCAGACTTGCCCTGTGGCTGGCAAGTTTCCTCTTGGTCTTCAGGAGAGAGGCCACTTCATAGCCTGCTTGTCTCCTGAGGTGCCTGTGCTGTCAGAGGAGTGAAGCTCTGTGCTCCTCACCTGCTCCTGTCCTCCCTACTGTAGCTGTGGCCCAGAGCTCTGGGCATGCTGGAGGGTGTCATCTCCTCCTCTCCTAGGCCATGGACCCCAGATGTCCTCATCCTGGTAGGTCCCACTGACCTGCATTTGTCACAGTCTTCCTGTGTAGCTTTAACACAAGTCATAAATCATGATCATAAGGAAACTTGCTGTCTAGAAAAGCAGATATTTTGCTTACTTTTTTGTTTGCACCCACTCAGGCCATTTCTGGTTCATGAAAAAGCTTGATCCTATTTGTATCCATGTCTATTTGGAGTCTTCAGAGCTTCTTGGTGTCTTTACAAGCCATTTGAAAGTCCAAATCAATTATGTCAGCCATATTGATTTGCCCATTATTCTAGTGACATGTTTCATAGCCTGTTACAGGTCTTTACCGTCTCGTGTTGTGGATGGAGACAATTATTCCAATTAACATATGCTCCTAAAATAGCTACATACATGGTTTATAATTCCATTTTTAGCTCATGATATAAGCATGCTTTTATATTGAACATCATAGTTATTGTTACTAGTGGGAGGGAATGGCCTCTTAACTGCAAATGAATCCCAAGCAAGTGCATCAGAGGAAGTATGACAGTAGCAGGGCAGTGTCTTTCATGTGGACAGGCAGATATTATCTATGGAAGAGGGTAGCAGCTTAGAGGTGGTTTTTAGCATTTCAGTTCTCCTAGAGAGGCTGCAGAATGTGATGCTGACAGTGATGATTTAAAATATATGTATTTTCCAAGCTAGGTTTCTACTCTTACTTAACCTAGTCCTTTTCTATTAGGATGGAAAAAGTTTTTTGTTATTTTATAGTTAAAAAACACTACCAAAGAATTAGTTATGAAAATGAATATTGATTTGTCTTCTCAATGTAATAGAATTAGACAATCACATGGAAAAAAAGGAAATAGATCTGACCTTTGAATGCTAGAATTGCATAATTTAAGTGAAAACTGCCATAATTTTCCTTTAAAAGACTTACAAATGTGCAGACCAGAGTCCAAATAATTTAAAGCACTTTATACAGAATAACAGAATGTCAGGGATGGGAAGGGACCTCAAGAGATCATTGAGTCCAATCCCCCTGCCAGAGCAGGAACACCTAGACCAGGTGACACAGGAAGGCATCCAGGGTGGGTTTTGAATGTCTCCACAGCTTCTCTGGGCAGCCTGTTCCAGTGTTCTGTCACTCTCACCATGAAAATGTTTTTTCTTATATTTCTGTGGAACCTCCTGTGTTCCAGCTTGCCCTTTGTCCTATCATTGGAGGTCACTGAGAAGAGCCTGGCTCCATCCTCCTGACACTCACCTTTACATATTTATAAACATGAATGAGGTCGCCCCTCAGTCTCCTCCAAACTAAAGAAATCCCATCTCCCTCAGCCTTGCCTCGCAAGGGGAATGCTCCAACCCCCTCATCATTTTCATGGCTTTGTCCTGGACCCCCTCAAGCATCTCCCTGTTCTTCTTGAACCGAACTCCCGCCTCCTTTTCTGGCTGCGGATAGGAGCGAAACCTCCACCAGGTAAAGACCATCGTTAACTCCTCACAGCCGGTGCCGCCGCCCTTGTTAATGCCAGGGAACGACCACTCCCCACCTGTTTAGGCCTGGAAAGTCCCCTTTTACCTGTGTGAGGGCGGGCCCGCAGGTGAGTTCTCGCCCCGTTTGAAGCTGCCGCCGGGGGCAGCGGCTCCGTCTCGCGCTCCCTCACTGGGCGCCGCCTGCCGGAGCTGCCTGGCCTCGCAGCTTTCACCGCCTTCCGAAAGCCCCGAAAAAGAGCTTTTAGCCGGCTCTTTTTTTGCTGAGATTTCCTTCCTCAGCACGGACTGTTCTGTGCTGGAGCTTGTCTCCTCAGCGGCAGTTCAGGTAAAGATTTTTTTCATTAATTTTATGCACCGTCTCTTTGCAGCTCAGGCTTATTCCTGGTAAGTTCCCACACTTCAATGCACAAGAGACGTTTGTGTTGTGTGAAGCTGCCTTTTGCTTCTTTCCTACATGAGCTTCTCAGAAACAAAATGTCTGTATCGTGCCCTTTTCCCCAAGACAGTGACAGAGCTCTGTGTTTTCTTTTTCCTTGGGTGTCAAAAGACCAGTTTTATAATCGTGTATTTTAAAACCAATGTATTTATCAATGAGCTAACTGAAACATCTCTGTGACTGAAGTTATTGATAGGATTAGTGTCTCCATTCAGTCACTTCAGTGACTCTCTGAAAGGGGATGGAATGCCACCTTGTAAGGGCAGCATCTGCAGATGTTGTAGCCAGAAGCCTCAGCACCATGTCCCATCTCTTGGTAGCACAGGTTGACAAAATATCCCGCTGGCAGAAAGCGGATCAACTCAGGTAGCCTCAGTGTCCCTGAGCTTTTTCTTTCTCTCTAATCACCTGTTTTTCCCCTCACCAAAAGTTTTGTTGCTTATTTGGGTAGTCCTTGCAGTATTTTCAGCAGCAGCACTTCACAGGGCTGTCACTGGTGCCACTCTAATGATATGGCAGATAGGACTGGAGGGTTGGACAACCTGGTCTTTAAAAAGGTCCCTTCCATCTCAACACATTCTATGATTTTGTTATTTTTCCCCAAGCCTCTACTCTGACCAATGTTAGAATTTGGCAGCTGAAACACACTTCAGACTTGATGGTTTTTGATGATGTGTCAAGATAAAGTTAACATGGACTGTCTCTAGCAGCCAGCCAGGTTGAAGTTGAACATGTTCCATTAGTCTGCCTAAACTGGGCAAGAAAACTGCTTTCTCTTGCAGTCTGTGAGAGCTCTAGCTATGGACACTGGGCTCATCTTATTTTGTGGCCTCATTATTTCCCTCCCAGGTTTTGCTCTCTAATCAGAAATTCAAATTGATGGGGCTTCCACCTTAATGATTAAAAAAGAGAGTGATTTGTACATCAGCTGCCTTTGCTGCATACCATTTAATCACCTTATTTTACTTTGCAATTAAATCAGACTTGAAAGTAACATCCCATATGTCTTACAACTCCCTTTTTTTTTTTTTTTGCCACTCAAGATTGGTATATTCAATTCCTGCAATTCAGGTGGCATTTCTCAGGTGATCTCATGATCTCATTTACAGCACTTAGGCAGGACCATATTGCACAGACATATGAAGTGCTTTTAATGTAGATGTAAACTAACAGTTTCATATCTTTGTTACAGCCTCAAGTAAAAGTTATATCTTGGATGAAGGAAAAGTATTTCACTTTCTGTTTCTGTGATTTTTTAGAGAACATGCAGACATTGAAACTATGTAAAAGTGCTTAAGAGTGATTGGTAAATACACCTTCTAGAAGCTAGAGGGCATAGGAGACATAGAAAGTCTGGTATAACTCGGTAATCAAGAGGTCCGAGTTAAAATAACTTTCCCTTCCCATAAAATGGTACTAACTGCATAAATTCGAACTTATTTTGCTCTCTTTCTGAAGAGAAGTTATTGGAAAGTAGCAATATCTTTCTGGGTTTTTATCAGTTTTGAAGCTGGTCTAAAAACATTAAATTATTTGCATTGCTATTGACTTAAATGAAGATGTTAATATATACCCCCTGGTTTTAAATCTAAAATAGTTTAGTGATAAGCTTATATTCAGCAGGAGCTTCTATTATGAACCATTAGGTATAGAACTACTAATAACTGTTTAACTGTAAGAGGTCAAATATAAGTTCATGGGCACAGGAGCATTGCAGTTGAACCACAGACTTTGGATTTCCGCTTGTTTAGCTTGTCTGTTCCAAATATTTGGTAGTTTTTCTTCACTTTGCTACAGTATTTCTGTGACAGTGAAATCCTGCTGTGGTTTCTGTTACAATCTATTATCTACTAGTGTAATATCTGCATGGGAAGGATACTGGCAGAGTTACTGCAATATAGGCCAAGCCATATTTTGTTTGTGTTTTGAGAATAAAGTTCATAGGTCTTACCCTTAAAGTGTAAGAGTAACAGAGCATCTTGAGCTGCTCTTTGGGAGTCCTCCCCAGATTCCAGTGTGTTTTGCTTTCAATTGAAAGTGATCTAGTGAGAGAAGTGAAATTGGCCACCATCTGTAAAGGAAACAAGATGTATGTACTGATTAATTTATACTGAGTTTCTCAGGTGAGTTTATTTTTCTCTCTCAAACAGGAAATCCAAGTTACTGTGAGTTTGTAGGGCTGCAGCATCTAAGAAAAGATTCCGTCCAGCCTTTATGAACCAGTGTGTTTACAGCAGGTTTTATGCCTAGAGCATAAATGTGGGTGCTGACTGGCGGGATGATATTCCAGTAAACAAAACAGGACTGGTGGAGTAATGAAACTCCACTGAATTATTCATTGGGTCCTGAGTGATGCAGAGAGAGAGTTATTATAGTGAACATCCCTGAGGACAAGAGCAGTGTGAGGCGCAGCCCTGCCCTGGTACACCCGGCCTGTTCTCCCAGGTAGGCACTGCAATTATTAATGTCTTGGATGACTGAAGTGGAACCACAGTGTTTGGTAGCTGTCCATTCCTCAGCTAGAAATAGTCAATCTTATTCCAAAACAACAGTTAAGTGCATGTGCCAGTGCCACGGACATAAAAGCAGGTTCAAGTGCTTTGCTGAAAAAGCAATGGGCTATCTATGCATCTTGAAAGAGAAGCATATCTACAGGCTTGCTGGCTCAGGTCTGATGTTGCCTCCTAATGGATGCCACAGATAAGTATAGGAACACAGAATAAATCAACACGAAGCTGGTTCCAGAAACCGGTGCACACTAATAATGTAATTTTGGCCCAGAAAGCTGCTGTCACAGCTTAATAGTGATCAGTAGTGTGTTCACATACTGGATGGGAAGTTAAAGAACAGTGTCCAGCATCGGCAGAGGTGCTGGAATGGAGAAATTTATGATGTTGTAATGAAAGTTATGTAGTCAGGACTTTTCCTGCACAACAGACTTGCAATTTTTTTTTTCCCCAATTTTTTTTTCTGTAGGGTTAAAATAGGATGATGTTTAGTTGCTGCTTCTCTGCTTGACACTCTTGCTGGCTGTTTTCTGTATGTTATTCCCTATCCATTCCAGATGCTTCTGCACATGAGCTGCCCAGCCATTCAGCTTATTTTTTTTGGATGGCGAAGCGTTGATTTTGTCTCATGATGGAGGACATTAGATTGTGGAGACTACTTATTTTCTGTGGGAAGACTTCAGTGGCTCTGGTATTCTTGCATGACTGGATGTGGTAACTGAGACACATAATATTCAACTGCTTCATTAAAACTGACCTTGGTAGAGGTTCTGTGATTTCTGTAGGATTTCTTGGGGCTGCTTTAGGTGCACTGTTGTGTGTTCCCAGGAGACTGTAACTCAAGATCATGGAAATCCCTCATGACTGGCCCTTGAGATTGCTGGCTCTCCTCCCAGCCTGTGCTTGACTGCTGCAGCCTGCAGCCTTTGCTCCCAAAGGGTATTGGTGTTTTAATCCCCAGTTCAGATCCGTTCCTCCCTTGAGACATAGGTTGAGAGGATTTTACTCTTCTTTAATCTGATTGATAGTATTTCCAGAAATGAACATGCTAATTCCTCCTCAGGCCAGATTTCCAAACAAGCCCTGCATCCAAGGATGAGTGAGCCAGGCAGAGCTCTGTAGCCACAAGGAGGAAAACCTGACTTTGAGTTTTTGTGGCAGCACCCTTGTTACACTCCTTGTTTTGCGCTCCAGTGCTTGTACGGGTGGGAGGAGCCTCGTCTGTGCTGTTGGCACAGTCCAGGCTGTCTGAGGAGTGAAAAAACTAGGCTTCCAACAGTGGGGGTTTTCTCCATTGTTTCTACACACATCTTGTGCTATTAAATTGCTGTAATAAATATGTGAAGAAGGCAGAAAAGGAGAAAGGAAGCTCATCTTTTCTAGTCAGAAGATTAAGACCAAACTGAAGTGGCAACAGTGCGAGTGCTTTGGTGTGTGTCCAACTGCAGGCACTGCCTGTAGCCCCATGGCTGAAGGGGTGGGACAGAGCAAAGCTAAGTAGGGACTGAGAACGTGTGTAGAAAAGAATACATGAAGAGGAAGATGGGAAGAGAGAAACCATAAAGGGCTAAAATCCCAATCTTAAATTTAAAGGGGTAAGACTATTCTGGTTTTTTTCCTATTTCACAGTTTTTGAGAGGCCTGTTCTGGCTATAAGCTGTAGAGTGGAAGAAATGTGCCCTAATCTCAACAGAATTTTGGTTGCTCTTTAATTTGCATTGGATGCAATGAGAAAGAGAGAAAAAAGGAAATCCAGGCTCAGCAGAAAGGACATTTTTTGTTTTATAATATGGCTGCAGGATGCAACTACATCTGGTAGCTAGGAAAAGGAGTGCGAAGGAGCATTGGTGTTGATGCCAGCACCTACTGACCAGTCTGAGAGCTTACAAGGAGAACAATTAATACCAGATTCCTGAGAAGGTGGTGGAATTTGTCAAGCATCCAAAAAACAACCAGACCATTTTCAGGTCCTGATTATTTCCTAATGAACTACTTGACCCCAAGGGCCTATAGCAGCCATCAAAGTCTGCCTTTGCAGAGCCTCTTAGAATAGTTCCATTCAAATACAGACATAATTATCCCTCTCCTCACAATGTTACATTTCAAACATCCTCCCAGTAGTCAGAATTGCAGCAATGTGTGAGGATTGAAGAGCTCCTTTATCCTTGCAGCAGAAAGCATCTGAACTGTCATAAGCTGAAGAAGGTTTGTAATAGGAAAGGCTAATAGAAAAGGCTGTGATGCATCATCGCACTCACAAAAAAGCCACGAGCAAATCTGAGCCTGAGCGAAAATCTCTGATGGAGAATGAGAGAGAACAAGAATCCCCCACCAAAAAAATCCCGGCTATAGAAAAGTTGTTGCATACTTAAGTTTGTTCCCATGGTTGTAATCTTCTAACTTACTCTAATTATTCCTCTTTTAATCTGATTTATGTTTGACAACTTTATATTAAAAAAAATGCTCCCACTAACAGAACAACACTCACTCAGGCTTACAAGCAGGACCAGAGGGGTATGATGTGTTCAGATGCAGGGTGATTCAGCCATTTGGCCAGACTTTCCATGAAAATACCTCCAATGCTGGCTGTGCCCACTGATATTTCCTTATTTGCAGTAGGCCTTCCTTTTTCTGTCTCCCTTTGATGAAAAGTGGAAAATGTTGACCTCATAAGGAATTTCTTCCAGTTTGTTTCTCAGGGCTTTTTTTGCTACTAACACATTTACTTAACAACTGCATGTTTTTGACATAAGCAGGACGTAACACAAATAGTAATGCTGTAAGGAGTTTAAGCCAGCTGTTCTGTGTCATGCTGAGACATTCAAAGCTCTGCTATCCAGAAGATTGAATTTTCATCAGTCATACTCAGTGTTCTCATATTGGGATGGTCATTTTAGAGACAGGAGTAGGATATGTCTACAGCTAGAAAGATCTGAGATTAGGAAGTATAATAGCATGGAAATCTACTGGAAAAAAACTTTTGCTAGTTCTGGACTTTGGAGTTTCTCTTTGATGAGCTTGGGCATGCATTCACAGCACGGAGGAGGTGAGATCATAAAAAACCCAGATAGCTGGGTTTGAAGAAAAGCTTGGAGCTATAGTCAGCTGGCTCCACTGGCATTGGTTTGAACTCCCAAAAGGTGCCTTTTGTCACCTGCCCACAAAGAAAGATACACAGTCAGCCAGTAAACAGTATTTAAAAGAGGAAGAACTGGTAACAAGAAAGCTATGCCCTCTCAAGTGTTGCTGTAAGAAGCTTTACTGAGCCAGCCTGCAAAGTTTGTGGATTGTAACCATACATAGAAATGAACTGAGTTTGAATACAAACCTGTAATTTCCTAGATGAACAGTTTGCAGTGATATGAGTTAGTGCTAAGTGAGGGTTGCTAACTGAGAGAAGGAAAATATTGTTCAAGAGATATCAATTCACCTAATTATAATTCAGGATTTATTTAAAGTGGAGACCAATCTGCTTTAAAAAGCCCCTGCAGTGGGTGTGTCTGTCTGAGTGCAGTTTCTGTTGGAAGCACTGGATTCCCACATGTGGGATCATTTAGTTTTTTTTTAAAATGTGTAAGAAGGAATGTGTTTCTTTATACTAAATAATCTTATCTTTGATACTGCGCAGGTGATCTCAGGTCATGTCTGTGGTGCTATCCCAGTAGCATTTGACATAATGAGGGAGATTTTATGTGCCCTGTAGTCATTAGTATTTCTGAGGAGAGTAAGTAAAATGGGCTGAATACCAAGAACTTCCACAGTTACTCTGTCAAAAGGGCTCCAAAAGTGTATTACCAAGTGTGTGAGCTGTGGCTGTTGCTCCGTGGAAGCGATCCAGGTGTGTTTTCCCCATCCTGCTTGGTCTCCACGAATTGTAGGAACTGGGAATTAGCTTATGAACCTGCTAATAAAGAGTGGCAGATGACAAACTCCTGCTGGATTTTTTCCCCCCAGTTTTCATTAACCTCTGTGTAGATATTTTAATTAACATAATCTTGACAGTACTTATGAAAAAACTGTGAGGGTTGCAACAGCAATTAAATGCATTGTCAAAATGATAAGCAGCATGGCATCACAGGAAGGATATTATCACTCTGACCAATAATGGAACAGTAATCTTAATCCAGAGCTTTTGGCTCTCAGGAAGTTCTTAAAATGCATGGGTTTTTGAAGCTTAGGCAATTCTAGAGCAAGAGAGATAAGCAATAGGTGCCATAAAGTGTCTCCATTTTTAAACCCAGTGTCATATTGGTGTCACAGTGGCTGATAGCAAGCCAGCAAGAAATGTGATTTATATTATGCAAATATTAATTATGCAAATATTAATGTCTAATTAATATTAGACATTAATAATTGTGCATGAGCAGAGCCTTAACTATTTTTCTAAATTTTGAGTATCAGAGAGATTGTGAATTGCATTTAAAAATAGTTGCTGGCAATGGAGTTTTACAACAACTTGCATCAGTGCAGGTTGTCCACCCAAACCATGCAAAGAGAAGGCATGGAAATAACCGTCTGGTTACTTGCTCTTGTGAAGAAGACAGGGCTTGAGAGCTTTGCTTTCTGGGTTATGTCACCCTCAGACTTCTATTTCTTGGGAGCTATGCTGACTGCATCATTTGGTAAATGACAGACTCCCTGAATCATAGTATTTTGTTCATCATAAAGGCACTGTTCATCATTTAAATGATCTGGTACCACTAGGCAAATCAAAGCCTCTCTGCTGGAAGGTTCAGTCCTCTCCCCAGTCACACCAGGCTCAAGAGATGGAGATGGACTCACATTGGGTGCAAGGAGCAGGCTGTGCTCACAGAAGGACTGGTGAAAAAAGCTGCCCAAGACAGAAAAACTGTAAAAGCATCCACAGGCAATTGAACTAAAGGTTGGACTCAAATGGCTCCTCAGGAGAAATATGGGAAAGGGAATAGTCTGCCAGTAGCCACCAGACAGGGCAGATACAGGCAGGACTGTAGGACCTGGGAGTGGATGAAGGCTGTCATTATTCAGAAACTCTGAGTAAGAAATGATGCTGATGAAAGTTTGTGGTTTTCTGGGTACCCCTGTGGCAGTCCTTGAGGTAAAATGCTTCTCTTCATGTCACAAAGAGCAAGGGATTAAGGAATATTAGGGATTCTTGTAACTAAGGGCTAAATGGAGAAATTCAACTTTTATGTTGGCGAGAAAAGGGCTGACAAGTTTAATAAAGACATTCCTGCCTTATTCTCACACTTTAAATGTAATCTAAGAACTGCTGCACCTTGGGCTTCCTCTTGCCCTTCTGGCCCCACTCCGCTGTCCCACCTTGTGCCCTTCTCCTTCACAGCTTCTTCACTCTTTTGGCACATATGAGAAATAAAGCATGTCCTGACAGCATTTCCCTGCACAGGAACATGGCCTAGATGTTTCAAAGGGAAGTAAGTTTCTTGTCCTATAGAAGCTTGTCTTTTCAGGTAATGTGTGCGTATCCATCTACAACGTGCACCCATCTACACAGAGGGCTTTATCTCCAGTGTTTTCATCCCTAAATTTTAAATCCATCTCTTCATTCAGTTGAAGCTGCATCTTGTGAGGACTGTGATTTAGGAAAGAAGGTAGTAAGTAGCAAGAGCTTAAAGAAAGATCTGATTTCTTGCTTGCTTTGCAGTAACACCTAGCGGTGTGAAAACTGGATCCTGTTGTACTGGAGACAAATTCAAAATGTAGCAAGAGGTATTTCTTACTCCAAGGACATTCACATGGTAAGGAAACTTGAAACACAGAGCAGAAAAGCAACATGTAAGCTTGGCAAAACAGGGAACAGGGGACAGCAAGTACTTCTTTGTTAAAAAAAGGCACTGTTTGTTCCTCACAGCCCTCCAACTTACTGTTACAGTTGACTAATATCTTCTAGTGCATCTGGGTGAAGGCTTTGACCTGAAGGATGATGACAGCCAGGAACAGTTTACTTTATGGAGTAATTCAGGAGAGAGCTTTCTACAGTTAAGGAGTAGCTTGGATGGTAGCCCAGCAAGCAGCGGTGGCTGGGGGAGCCCTGAGACTGACTGGCTGGACAGTGCATTTACTTGTGAGTAGGAGCAGGGGATGGGAGCTTAGAGCCATGAGAAGGACTAAAAAGAGGTGTCAGTGCATCATGGAAAAGGGCAGCAATGGAGGGAATCAAAAGGGGATTCATGGGAGCAGAACAACCAGCAAGTGTGAAAAGGGCAATGGGTGAGGAAGTTGGAGCAGAGAGAAGAAGGCAGCATGGACAAAAGGTTACCCTCCTCACTGATGACCAAGTTTTGAGGGATTGAGCTGAAAGCTTCCCTTGTGAGGGAAGTCTCACATCTGGAAAGCCTGAGGGATTAGCAGTGATGTCCCCTGACTTTCAGTGTCAGCTTCGATTGAATGCACACAAGAAACAACCAGACTTATTGATATGAGAAAAAATTAAATGCAACAGAAGTGAAACACGTAATTTCGGAAATATTTTCATGCTTTACAAAGTCAGAGGCTTAGGTTTATTTTATGTCAGCAAATGGCAAAATTGAGGTACTTCTCAGGAAACACCTGTGTTTGATAAAACCATCAGAATACCAGAAACAACATACGTGGTAAACCAAATCTTTAGCTTTCCTTGTAAAATCATTAATTTTTTAAACTAAAATTATTACATTAATAAACATCAATAAAGCCTACATTTGTTGTAAATGTGGTGTTGTCCTACTACTCCTGACAACAATGCTGTTAAAAAGAAAACTTTTTAACTACTTTCTCCCAGTAAATCACATCTGAGTTTTTAACCTAATTGAAAGTTTTTATTTGTTCTATATCAGTATTGTAATGGAATTTTTATTTATCTGCAAGTTTATCCAGTTCCCCCTTTGTGGAGAGTCTTACATTTAACAGGGTCTTTAATTACATTCCTCTACTGGCTGACCACTACAGAAATTGAAATCCTCACCACAAATCTGTAAAAATGTTTCCACTTGCATTGTGAGACAAAAATAGAATAATTCCATGTCTTGTTGGACGGATGCCTAGATGAAACTATGCAGGGCTTGACTGACAAGAGGATGTAGTCTTTGCTGAGAGCACTTTCTTTAAGGTTCTTCTTAGTCTTTCAAGGAACATTTAAGTAGATGAATGGAGAGAGGATTTTTTTGCTGTTTTTTTTGCAACTTTTTCTTCTGCAACAGCGTGCTCTCAGCTCATCAGGCTTACAGAATATATAATCACAAGCTGGTAAGTAGTAACTTCAGGAGTTTTGATTTGAACTGGCAGTCTGTTCTTTTGTGTACAGCTGTGGTAGAGGAATAAAACCTCTTTGTGCAGCTCAGCAAAAATAGTTGTTTAAATGCTCAGTATTCTCCAGGGTTAGAACTGTGAAGGGTAATCTTTTGGTGGTGAATAAATACAGTTAACAGTTAGCCCAGCCTGAGAATGCAGTGGAGAGACTTTACTTGAGTAAGCTGAGAATTATTTTGCATCTGAGGGAGCTCTCCCCACTGTACCGAGCGGCACAGCAAGGCATCCGCTTCCTGGTGAGAGCGGGTGGGAGCTCACAAAGCCCAGCAGGTAATTGGCTGTTTCAGCTGAAAAAGCAGAAAAAAGCATCTCTGTCGGTATATATGGAAGGAAAAATGAGAGCAAATAATTATTATTGGGTGACAGCATTTGTCCACAGTCTTCTATGTGAGATTTAAATTCATACCGTCACTCTGTAACAGCAGGGAGTGTTGACCAACTTTTTCTGTCAATGCATTTTGGACTGGAACTTTTATATGCTCTGAATGTAAAAAAGGAAGTGAAATAGGGCTTCTCACAATGCTTTCTTCTGTTCAAGACGTGTGTTTACTTATCTTAGTGTAAGTTTTGGTATTGTGACTTTATTTTGAACCATGTCTTAATTTTTTTTGCTAACAGTCCTGGCTCTGGAGCCAGTGGAATGTGGACATAGCTCAGACTTTAGGCACTTATTTCTACATTTCTAAACCTTGCTTACACTGATGCAAATATTTCCTCTTGGAAAGGGAAAGTGATTATTCTGTTAGATAGTTTTTCTCAGCTGCACATGTGGCAGTTTCTACAGACAGACTGAAAAAAGCTGTGATGATATATCTATGTTTTGGATTAAAGTGGTTTACATCCAGATGCGTTGTGGAAGTGTTGGCAGTGTAGAAACACTTGTACCAGACTCCTCCTGAAATGGGACCATTTTGATGAAGACCTCCATATTTGCTGCTCTTTCTCCCCCTCCTCTTTAACTACATGAAATGTGAAGTCAAGGCTATAGATGCTAGGATGTTGTAAAATCCATTTTAATTTTCATAATATAAATATATTAGGTAAAAGTAACCATATCTGGCGTTTAACATTTTAAAGATTTATGTGAATGGCTAAATATGTATAAAGAGATGAGTCTAACAGGAACTGGTTGACATACGAGTATAATATCCTCTTAAAAAAATCCTTGGAGTTGAATTATATGTTTTTCATCACTTTACCATGCTCAGTAGTTTGTGTCCTCTTTCATAAGGAGGAAATCAAAACATTTCTTTGCTTCTTTTATAGATTCTTGTATTTTTTGAGGTGGCTTTAAGTCTCTGTAAGTGTCCTAAGAGGTAAAATGTGTACTAAAGCATTTAAGGGAAATGGGGTTAAGACATGCAATGTCTAATAAAGGATATTAGTATTTATTGGCAGTCATCTTTTGGCTTATGTAAATTTCTTTTCCAGGGAGTACTGACATTGTTCTTCCTCTCTTCACAGCCATTACTCTGTGCACAGATGCTTTTTTCCCCAGTTCACCTTTTTATTTATTTATATATATTTTGAATGCCAAATACTTTAATGTGTCATTTCTGGCAGAAAGCTTTCATGATGATATAAAATGGCCTTGAAGCAAGTTATTGGGGAGGCACATGCAGGATGACACAGCCATGGAAAGCTTTTTTCTTTGCATGAGCTGCAGACCTGTTTTCAAACTGAGTTAATGAAGACAGGATGAAGCACATATTTTTCTTGGACTTGGAAAGCAAATCTGGTCTCAGAGTGCAAGGTTTACTACTAGAGTAATCAGCTAGAGTAGTGTGAGTGACCATGTGCCAACTTTCTTTTGCCTCCCGTGTACCTGGCCCAATTAACCATTCTTCATTCCTCAGTCATCTCCCCAGGTGGTTATTTGGTCTTCTTAATGGGCCATAAAGTGGGTGGCACTGGTCCATATGGAAATGTCTTATGGTGTAGGGTTCTTGTAGCTCTTCACAGGCGTTCCTGAGAGTGTCAGAGGTGGCAGTGCTATCAAAAAGGAAATTCAGATGATGAGCATCTATGCAGTCTTCTTAACTGCTGGAAGAAGTGTCTTTGAATAATATAGTTAATCAGATGAAAGCTAGATTGGTTTATGGAGTGGCACAGAGGACTCAACTGGGCAAACTTCTCTTAAGCACAAAGGGGGAAACTTCAGCTGGGATTAGATATTGTTGTCCTTATTTCTTAAGAAGGAAGATTTCTTCTCTGCTTTTTCCTCCATCTTCCTCTTCCTCCTTCCCTTCTTCCCCCTGACTAGTGATTAACCACTACTTTTCTAATTGGACTTCTAAAAGGATTGAGCTGGGTTCCATGTCAAGTGGCTTAGCTGTTTTCCTGCCATTCCACCCTAGGTTTTCTGGGCTATAACTCTCCACCTGGAGATGCTGAGGGAGTGGGAAGCAGCAGGGAGCAGGCTGTCTGGGGAAAGACATTGACGTTGCAATCTTTGGATTCCAAAGAAGAAGCTCTGGGAAGAACTTAACTTCTGCAGATGAAGTTCCACAGGGAAGAAAAACACCTCATGCTGGTAACCAGACAAGTAAGACATCCACAGGTTTTGGGTAGCCTCTTTCTTGAAATTGCATTGAAAACATTTTAGTGGGCTTATTACCTTTGAAAGAGATTAGAGCTAGTTATTAGTTCATTTGTACCACAACATATCTATCTGAATAGGTGTTTTGTCTTAAATGTCAGTAATCATAGAATGGTTTGGGTTTGGAAGGGACTTTAAAGATCATCTAGTTCCAATCCCCCTGCCATAGGCATGAACATCTCCCACTAGACTAGGCTGCTCAGTGACTCATTCAGCCTGGCCTTAAACTCTTCCAGAGAGGGGGTAACCACAACCTCTCTGGACAACCTGTTCCAGTGCCTCGCCACCCTCATGGTAAAGAACTTCTTCCTTATATCTACCCTAAATATGCAATTGGCTTTCTTCAGTTTTTCATACAAATTGTTAGAGCCAAGTAATGTATTTGATTACCTGTGCCTGTTTTTCAGGGTCTTCCAGGAGGTGTGCTCAAGCGTGGGATATAAATGTGAGCGTCAGGATTGAAGTTGTTGATTGGATATGGAGTAGATCAGACGAGAATATCTGGGACTCTGAGACACTTCCTTGCTAAGCCATACTTCTCAGATCTCATCTTTCTTATGTGCACATTTCTGAGTGTACCTCTGACATCCAGGCATTCTTGTATTGATCTGGTTAACATAATGAAGTGCTGTCAAATAAAAATACTAATAGTCTGGCAAACCAACTTAAATTTATCATGAATGGCTTGTAGGAAAACTGAGAATCAGGAAGTTGGATTTCAAACCCTTATTTTGCTGGGAAAGTTGTGACACATAGGAATAATACACATGCTCTATGTATTGTATAGCATTTACCTCTATGTATTGTATATCACTCTTATTCATCTGGCACATTTAGAAGCTTTAGTGAAAGCAAACCTACCCAACTCTCCTGTCCAACAGGAAAAATGTGTCACAACCAAATGTGTGAGCTCCCAGAGGGATGCAGAGCCACAAGAGCATGTTTGGTGGCCTAAATAGGCATCGCTTGGTCCCCGATTTCAGAATAGCCAGGTAACAACCCATTTCACTCTTTCAATTCCTTCTTTTTGTGTTTAGGAGGAAAAGGGTCAAGTACTGCTCTCTATGCCATGCCTAACTTTGAAAAATCTAATAGACCAAATTTCTTAGCTGAAAAGAATTTTCAGGAACTGAAAATTTGTGGTCAGATATGCTTACTTTTGCACCCTTAGTCCCCAATTAGATCAAGTGACAACCATCTGTGGTTTCTGTGGTCCTGATTCGTCTCTCACATGGAGTCACACATAATTATTTGCAATACCAAATGCCAGCTCATCCAAATTGCAATAAATCAGAGTGACTGAGAAGATGTTTTGGTCAGATATAACAGCTACTTCTCTTGAAATTATGGTGTTTTTATAGGCTCACATCTCCAGCCTGTGTACCCTGGCAGAGCCCTAATGGAGCCAGCGGAGCCACATTAATTGTCTCTGGCCAGGGTAGGTCCTCATGGTTTTAAGAAAGTGATGTCTACGTAAAGGAAGAATAAAATCTGTGACCTTGTATCATACAAATGTGTCTGGAGAGTACTGAGATTAAAACTAGATATGCTGGTACCCATCAAATTTAATTTAGCCACTTCACACTGCGTACCTAAATGCACTTCAAATGCAGTGACTTCAAAAAATGTTTTGGAGAAACCCAAAAGGCCCAGATGGTTACTGATTGCCAGAAAACTCTCATTCTGATGCTTCTTGGATTTTTGGTTAGGAAGGAGTTAAAACCACTGATGGAAAGGAGCTGAAATATTTAGAACAAGGAATTTTCAGAGGGAGCTGTCCTGGCCAAGATGGGGCTTAGTGCTCTCAGCTGCTCCTCTGTTCTCTTTTCATATGAAAAGCACAAAGGTGCTGGTTGAGGGGGCTCTTGAAGCATGGCTCACTCTGATGTCATTTGATATTTACCCAGTTGAAGCATTCACAAATTTTGGAAGTCAAACCTATCTTGTCCTGGAGTTGGAGCAGTGTGAGGTGGCTGAGAGACATCCTGCATTGCCTGTGCCAGGCTGCTGAGCTGCCCAGGTCAGGGTTCATGTCCTCCAGCACCTGTGTCCTCAATTTGACTACATGCATGAGCTGGGACACAGATAAACTGCTCTTCTCAGTGTAGAGGAGTCAGGATTGATAAAGATCTGTTGTGTAATTTCAGAGCAAACAAGAAAAGGAATAAAAATCAGACTATGTTGCCAGCATGGGCTCTATTTCCCTTATAGGGGTTTGTCACAAAACAAACTGTGCCTGAGGCAAACCTTTATAGGCTGGCAGGCCTCAAATCCCCATTTCTTTCCAGAGCCATGTGCCAGACCAGCATCCTCTGTCACCACCTCTGTTTGTCCCATCATAGAGATGTAAACTTTTCCAGCTTTGGCTGTGGGGCAGCAGTTGCCAAGTTCCTGGTGCTGCAGGGATGCCTGGGCTGGAAACAGGAGGCAAAAGCAGGAGTGTTAAACAAACTTTGGCAAAAAATGGTTGTCTCTTGGCTAAGCTCTTAATACCTCTGGGGTACTGAAGGTCTGCCGAGGGTGTAGAGACAGCTGGTTCAGTTCCTTGCAGCCAACTCTGCTGACCTGGTGGGAAGTTAAAATTCACCGAGGCACTACTGCTGTGATTGTCTTCTTATTCACTTTAGAAAGCAGATAATGCCATGTTAATTATCCTTCTCACACAAGTCAAAAGTGTAAGTAACACTTACTTGTGTAAGTAACACAAGTCAAAATTTGTAAGTAACAACATTTTGTCTTCCATACTGCATAAATGAGGCAGCAGCATGGCCCAAACTGTATTCACAGAGCCCTTGTTACGGGCAGGAGCTGTGCTGGGTTCATGCTTGCAGCACAACAAGTCTAAAAACATCGAATTCAAAAGAGTCTTGGAGGTATTGCTTGAGAACAGAGTATTTTGGAAGTGATACATTTCCAACCAAGGAAGGCTGCATTAGGAATTGCTTTTTAGTTAGCTAATTTCTGTCCTCAAGAGGAAGCCATTTCCTTCCTCTCTTCATTTAATTCCTTTGCTACTTTGACCTTCACCTGTGCGACTCTCTCACTGAAATCCTCTCAGGAGGATCTGTGTCAGCTCTAATAAGGCAGCTGTCACTTTACACCCAGCAGAAAGTAAATGTTTCATTTGTTAAATGGGCCAGGAGAATACATTGCCTTTTTCTAACATCCTCAGTTTTCTTCTAGGGAAAATGTGAGTGAAAGTGTGTAAAGTGGATTTGAAGCCACAGATTTAAGTGCCCTGGATGAAGATTGTTATGTAAGGGGTTTTTTTATCAGTTTGGGTGAAATGTAAACAGTTACAGCACAGAGTCTGGTCACAATGAATTTTCCTGTGTTTCCAGTAAGAAGAAAAGGGATACCCTGTGTAAGGAAAGCACCAGGAATGTCTTTTCTTTAGCAAGCTGCACAGGAAGGCACGGGGGAAATAAGATTATTGCATAAACATCTCAGCTGCTGGTGCAGTGGCAACACTGCTCCTTGTTGGGAGTTTTGCCATTGACTTGTGAGCTTTTCTCCCTTGTACCTTCTCTGATGTTTATTGCTCCCCTGCTGTTTTGTGTTGACGAGCACAACCTGAGCTTGTCTGCTAGCCTGCATGGGTGGGCTAGTTTTACACTAATAAACTTGGAAAGTATTTAAGAGTGGGTGCTGAGGGAAAGGCCCTTCTTTTGTGCATAAGTTTGCATTTGGGGTTTTAATTCAGCAACTCCTAAAATTCTGTTTTTAACTGGCATTCAGAAAATAAGAAATCAGGCCATATCACTGATGAGTCATTTCTGTGGAGAACAATTCAAGACAGAACAAGAGCATGTGAAAAGGAGGGCATGACTTTTTCCTACAAACCTGGAGGTTGTGTAAGTATGATTGATTCTGTAGATTGGGCCCTGCATTGGCTTTTTAGCCCTAGGATATGTGATGGCAGGACTAGGAATAATGGATGTAAATTGGAAGAAGGGAGATTCAGGCTGGATATAAGAAATTCTTTACTGTGAGGGTGGTGAGATGCTGGAACAGGTTGCCCAGAGAGGTTGTGGATACTCCCTGGAGGGGTTTCAGACCAGGCTGAATGAGGCACTGAGCAGCCTGGTCTAGTGGGAGATGTCCCTACCTATGGCAGAGATACCACCTCTGCAAAGAGGGCCTGCTAGGGAATTAGTTATCACAAGAAAAATCCACAAAGAGAACCAAACCCCAACTGGTTGGATAGTCAACATCAGGTGGTCTGGAAAAGAAATGTAAATGACACCTTTCTTTTTTTATTCCCAACTATAATTTTGAAAATAATAAAGTCTCTGAAATTATAATAAGTCTTAAATATACTTTCCAGTGAAGTTGTCCCTTCCAAATAGAGAAGCAAATAACTGTCTCTGTAACATGGGATTTGGAGAGAAAATTTTGCACCTCCTGAACATATTTAACTTGGAAAGTCTAGCTGTGGATGCGTGGTTGTGATTATATACTGCATGTGTGAAACTACATTTGCACTGACAAGCTGCAGCTGAGATTTTACAGCTCGGGATGCAAATCTGTGTTAAATCTTACTTTGAGGGTGGTTTTCTGTGCCTTGGAAGGTGGGATAACAATATTTTTCTTTTGTTGTACTCAACTGGACATAGGTGTGCGTGTTTGCTGTTCCCTTTACCCAGTGTGTAAAACTATCCTCTCTCTCCTATTTTCTTTCTTGAAGCTTCCCCCCTGCCATCTGCTTTCCCTTTCTGTCCCTAAAATATTCTCAAGCTCCTGCGTCTGGCAACCCCAAAAAGGTGTAAAACTTCCCACTGAGACTTTCATGATAGCTGTATGCAGTGAAGATTATCTCATGTTGGATCTGTTTAGCTCTAGTGAAAGTTAGGTTTTATACATTTATTTTCATAATAGCCTGTAGGACCTGGCACATTTTGCAGACAGGTCAAGAGGGAATTAGGCCTGGGTTCTCTGAACAGGTCCAAAATAATGTAATGGTAAATTGTGGTGTTTTGCTGGTATTGGAGGGCAGAAATGCGACAAAAATAGTCTTTGTTTTGATATGAGTGTCACAGTGTTTGGTTTGTAGGGCTGTGTTGCTTGTTCAAGTGGAAATCTAACTTATTTTGATTATGATCAGAGCATGATAACAATCCAGATGAGGTTCAGTGAAGATGATCAGAAATACCCTGGTTATCACAGAAGAGATTCTCATTATGGTGCAATTCCTTGTCCTAACTAAAGCCAAAGATTGAAGGATGCTGTCTGGTTGCTCAGGAGTGTGTGCTTTGTTACAGTACTACTAGACAGAAAACAGGAGTTTAATTATTTGTAAAAAGTAGCTTAATTCATCTGTCTTTAGAGAATGATATTAAAATAAATAAGAAAACTAATAGCTTTATTCTAGAGGGGTAAGAAAACATTGAGTCTTCAGACTCCCAAAACTCCTTTTCTAAAAAAGGTTCTACTCATAAGTTACATAAAATAAACATAGCTTTTTTTTTTTTAATTAGGTTTTTGATAGGTGCATCATAAGAAATGTCACCTTTTCCTTTGAATCTTGTGGCTTTTGGTCACATCCAGGAAGGTGAAGTTATTCATCTCAGCCTTGTTGGTTTTTTTCCTATTTTCATCAGAATTTCATGTGGCTTTTGTAGTAATGGCAGGTAGGCACTCTCTAGTGATTAAGAGCAGTGCCAGAGCTTGTGGATTAATGCTGTTGCTCCATCTCCCAAGTGCAGAAAAAATGGACCTGTGACAGGGCATAATCCAGATGCTATAGTTTGATATAAGGAAACTCTTTTTCTTCTCTTGATTTCTTTGGCATTTCCACGGTTAAACACACCATCTGAACAGCAGGATGCTTATAGAGGTGCATTTTCCTAGGCTGAGGTTATTTTACCAGGTTATAATCACCTGATGGCAGGTTTTTGAGCTCCTTGCATAGAGAGGCTGGCAATTCTGCCTAACTGACAGACAGGGTAATAGTTAGGCTTAATCAGGATACCTTCAGCTTGTTCTCCTTCAGCTTGTTCTCCTTCAGCTTGTTCTCCTTCAGCTTGTTCTCCTTCATGGTTTCTGCATTTATAATCCTGGTTGGTAGCTCTTGGACCTCTGGGTGCATTGTATGAGATAATTTCTCTTGTATTTTTTGGTCACATCTAGAAAGGCAAAGTTATTTGTGTCAATCTGGTTATTTTTTCCCTATTTTCAGCAGAATTTTATTTGCTGTTGTTGAAACCAAAGCACAAGAAGCCATGAAACAGAATAACAGTAAATTTTTAATAAACATGCTGTGAATATCTACCATTTGTCAAAGGCAGACTATTGCTCAGTGGTCTTTGAAAATAGCATTACATTAATCAGATCTATTTCTATGGGAAACAAATGAGGCATCTCTTATCACATGGATAAAATTGTTCCTTTAGAATATTGTTTTGCACCATTATTGCTTCAAGTACCATTTATGTAATCTCTTAATGAAAGGCCTCTAACAGCTACCATACTGGCTATGGAAAGGGCTCAAAATTCCCAGTTTCTTTAGAAAGCAAATATAGTGTGCCAGAAAAGAGAGAAGGAAGTAAATTGAGTAAGGAGCTATTCATTTCTTTGAATAACAAGAACAGTGAGCTGGCTAGGGAAGAAAATTCTTATGAAAGGGTAGTATGTAAAGAGTTTTTCACAGTGTCTCAAGTTGTCTTTGTTAAAAATGTATTCAAGTTGTCTAGAGCTTTTTTCAATTTAAAATACTTTCTGCTTTTCTCCCTCAGCCCCCCTAGCCTAGGCACCTCCAAACTAAATTTGAGGGAATGGGCAGAGGGGTAATTGGTTTGAAGAAAATGAGATGGAGATGTGTAAGAGGGAATAATATTGCTAAAGAGGGAATAATGCTGCTTGAAGGATGGAACTGACCCTTCACAATGCTGTAAAGGTGCTCTTCTAGCTTTCAGGTTGTATTAACTCAATTGCTTTATTAGTTATTACATATACTGAATATAAGTAACTATAACTTTAGGTTTTTGCAGAATAATGAAGAGGAACTTCATGTGCCAATCTGTTCATTACTTGTTATGGATTTGATTCCATAAACAATGTGCCCATCAATGGGGATGAGATCATATCTTAAATGCCAGACAAACTCTGTAATGGCTCCAGGTCTCTGTAAGGCAATGCCTGCCTCCTGGCTGCTACTTCTGGAAAAATAAAATTTGAGTTGATGCCTGTTCATGGCTTTTTCTTGCCCTCTTCTCTCCCCACTTCCTCCTTATTCTCAGAAAGTGTCACCTACACAAAGAAAGCACCAAGGGCACAGACCAAAGTCTTAGCAGAGGGGAGACCTGTTTGGCTCAGCCTCTGATTCATTGAGGCTGAACTGCTTTGCAATTTCCAGTAAAAACAAAAAAGTACACTTGTGACAAAGCCTTTTATTTTTATTTTGATTGCTGTGGAGTTTAATTGCCTCAAACTGGGGCCAGCCTTTGTTCTGCCTTGCAGTGAAGTAACTCTGGCATTTATGATAGCTTGTAATTACTGTGCAGACTATAATTTTTCTATTTCAGAAGTTACCATTTCTCCCTGCTCACTGCATTATCTAAGATACCACAATTATGTGCATCTTCAGAGAGAGGAAATGACTGGGGCACATCATGTACTGTGGAGAGTGGGGAAATGTGTTTTGGGGGTTTTTGTGATTGTTCTTATGGAGCCATGTTTTTATAAGTGCCTGACGAGACAATTTGGTTTGTGACACATACTGTAAGGCCTTTTCTGGGAAGGCTTGAAATCTTCTGTTCATTTTTAAGTGATCTTTGCACATGGATGTTGGAAGGGAAATATGTGAGGTAAATTGTAGCAACCTCCCCCCTGCCTCCCAAACTGAATATCTAAAGTCTGTTTAGTCAAAGGCATCTATGAGAACAGAAGCTGGGAGTTGAGAAGGGTGAGTATTTCTTTCTAAGTAGAGAGTGCAAGTGGTTTCAAACACTGGAAGTAAAACAGATGTGCAAGGAGACAGCTTTCTACAGGAACTGCTAAACCAGCAGCTTGGTGGTGCCAGACCTGGGAAAGCTGTGCTGGTATGTGTTTGTTTTGATTTGCTCTTTAGCTTTGTGGAATTTGTAGAGTTCCAACTCAAATACGTGTGTCTAAAAGCAAAGCAAGAATAAATCCCCGTGTTACATTTTGTCAGAGGTTTGCTATTTATTTTTTCAGGCAATGTGGTCTCTGCATGTGACACACCACAAATGGGAAGACAGGAATTTCGTCACCGTCTGATCTCTGATGCACTGGGTTCTTGATAGCTTCAGTGCTGTGGAAAGTGCGGGACATTTGCAGGAGGATTTGGATATGTGAGATCTGCAGCAAAAATAGATGCAATTATAACATAACCTCATGCAAGAGACATAATTTCTTCTACCTTTTGCCATTGAGTTAACTAGGGATACTGGAAAGTTGTACCTTGTAAGTCTGAAAGTCTGACAGCTTTCTACTGTAACATAGCTAATTTGTCAAGCTTGTTTTAATTTTTATTAATAAACAAAAAACTTTGCATAGGGATGTTGATTAGTAGATCATTATACAAGTGCATGGCATGATCAATGTTGGTTTATTTTACTTGTTTATAGAGATGTAACAATAACAGTGTTAAATCCCTTTGCTAACGTGGCGTACCTGGGATGGCCAAATACTCCACCTTTTTGTTGTGCTCTTTCATGGCTGATAAACACTTGCTGATTTGGGGAGGAGGAGAATAAAGCAGCAGAAAAATAAATGACTCTGACCATTGCTTGGCAGCCTATCTGATATAGAAAGTCTTGTCTCCTCCTTAAAGTCCTTTGGAGTTCAGGACAGGCCTTATCTTGGGTTCAGCTTATTTTCCGGTGTCTAATTTTTTCACTATCCATTTGTTTGTCCTGTTTATTTCGTGGTTTTGATCATGTTCGAGCCTTTGAGGGAAACCTGCAGGAGGACCACAACCAAGGACCTGCTCTTCCAAAGACCACACATGGTGTTTAATATAGCTTCTGCTATCATAAACAAGGCTGCCACCCACGCAGGAGTCATAAGAGCTGACTTTTTGCTTTGTCTTGGTGGTTTTAATACCATGTAGTACGCTGTATGTCCAGAAAAGTTGGAGGTTTTATAATGGCTTTAGTGTTGCTTTGAAGGGAATAATTCAACTGACTTTATCTGCAAATTCATTTATATAGCTAATGATGTATAAAAAGCAGTTGTACTAGAAGTGGTTTCTTAACATGTTTATAAAAATTCAGTGGATGAACAGTTAATTCATAAATTATTTATAAATAAGGTTGTGTACTAGAACTGGCTCAAGTTGCCCAGAGAGTTGGTGGAGGTCCCATCCCTGGAGGCGTTCAAGGCCAGGCTGGATGAGGCTCTGAGCAACCTGATCTAGATCTTACTGTAGGGAGTTGGGTAAAATGGCCTTCCAGCTCAATTCATTCTATGATTCTTACAGAAATCTGTAATTGTGTGTGAAAGATGATCCAGGTCTGTAGAAATGTCTGTAATACCTTTAATCTCTTAGACATTTAGAAACTTAGAGCCATCTGAGAGGCTTTATGCTTGAAAAACAGCATAAAACTATTTGATATATGAGTTTTACAGTAAGCTTGCTTGCCTGTTAAGGGGCGTGTGGTACTAGAGAGGTTAGAAACCTCTTAGGTGTTACTAATGAAATCCATTATTGGCTTTCTGTATAAGTACATGGTGTGATTGGAATGAGCAAACTCCCCTCTGCCTTCTACTCTCTGTTTATGAAGTCTGCTAAGCAAGAGGGGAATTACATTTGCACAGTACTTGAGGGCAATACTGCAAAATAGTGCTCAGAGTGTCCATGGAAGAAGACACAACCACTACTGAATCAGAGCCATTAATTTTATTATCAGATCTTTTTTATTTTGAAGGGATTCTCGAATGGGCTAAGCTACTTCTTTAAGTATTCTCAAGATACACGTATCAAACTTATTATGTGAATACATTAAAATGCAAGCAGTGAGATAACTTTTGAAATGTTTACAAAAGATAACATTCTTCTGAATTAATAAAAGTGATGCATCTTATAAAAGAGCTTCAGTGAAATTATTTGGATGCTAAGCAGCTGACCAGACTTCAATGCAAGTCAGGTTTGTTGATAGAAGTCATCGAGGTGCTTAGTGTTGTAGCTTTTTTTTTTCCCCAACTAGTGCTGATCAATACTGATACACTGCGGCCCTTGTTTATGGCATGAAGAAAAAAAATCTCTAAAAGAAATCTTACGAGACTTCTATGAAATATCTTAGACCTCTCTCAGTGTAGCTCTGGTTGATTATAGTGTTACTGCAGGAAAGTACAGACTTTAAAGTGCCACTGGAAATTGTAGGCAATAGTATAATTAGATCAAATGCAAGGTGAGAGTATTTTTAATGATACAGTAACAAAACGTCTGCCAGACCTTTGGTGATAAAAATAAGTGCTTGTGCTGACAAGAAGTCAGTACATTTACTTGATAAATAAGGTTCACAATAGTGATCCGTTGTATTTGTTCTGGAGAGCCCTTATCACTCCTTTGGGATGTGAGCATGGGATGAAGTTCACTTTGAGCGTTGCAGTGCCTGTTGCTGCAGCAGAAAACATTCCTGTATGCAGGGTCTGTGCTTTCTAGTGATATAAAGACGATGTTTCTTGTTGTCTAGCTAAATTAAATTATATATGTCCATCAGGAATTTGATGGCCAAATGCACGTCTTGATTCTGATCTGGGTACTTGCAATAAGTTTGACACTCCCAGGAAGTACTGAACCACTGCATTTTAAGTATCATGACTCTAGGCTGGATATAAGAAGGAACTTCTTTACTGTGAGGGTGGTGAGACACCAGAGAGACTGTGGATGCCCCCTTCCTAAAGGTGTTTAAGGCCAGGCTGGATGAGGCACTGAGCAACCTGGTCTAGTGGGAGGTGTTCCTGCCCATGGCAGGGGGCTGTAAATAGATGGTCTTTAAAGTCCCTTTCAAACCATTCTATGATTCTACCTCTGCAACAAGTATGCTTCAATTCCAAAGTGTCAGAGCTACTGCTGGAAATCCAAGAGTAGCTCTATGATACCAACTTGACTGATATGTGGCACATGACCCACAATAATGGGATGTTTCATGTATTCATAGGTTAGTGGGTATTGGTAAAGAATCAAGTTTGCCTATAATGAAAAGCAGCCTCAATTTACCTCGTCTTTTTTGGTGCTTAAACAATAAATTTTACTTAAGTTTAAAAGCTGTGATATAAGTGTCCTGTATTGAGCTACTTATTCACAAAACCCTTGCTGCTCCTGTGCTATTTCTGCATTGGTCCATTTTGTCACTTGCAAAACCATCTTTTGCATATAACTATGTATTTTTGGTGCGGTTTCTTTTTTGTGACATGTACTTTAAGACATGGCTGCTACTCATTGAAGTATGAAACTGGAGTCCATAAAGCATAGTGCTGCATCTCATATTTAATTTTTTGAAATAGGTTGCCAACTACAATATGTGTATATTTAATTTGTCTATAAAATCCTGTTGGCCAAATTTTCTCATCTTAGAGTTATTCAATTTACCTTAATGGTCTTTAACTGAGAGTTATGTTCACACAATGGAGAATAAAATAGACTGAATTTTTTTCTTTGGAGCTATTAAATTTTTGAATTTGATGAGTTCCATTCAGTCCAGAAAATACAGGTTTGAGTGTGCCCAGTATACCTGTCAAATCTAGCAAACAGAAGATGGATTTGTTGAGGCTACTGGAAGATGCAGTAGTATAGAGAAATAAATTGTGATGACTGGGATTATTCCTAATCTAGATTAACTGGAGAGCTGGATGACCGGCTGTGTCCAAGGGACATCATGGTTTAACTGTTCTGAGGCATCTCAAGGACATCAGACTTCTGTGTCTGCTCAGCGACAGCAGCTTGCTAGATAATACAATGCAGTTATTTCCTTCTTGGAGCTTGAGGGGAACTCTAAATTTTCAGATGCTGTAGTGTGTTGAGTTCTTAAACTTCCACAACCTTCTCTTCACAACTCCCACCCCATAGACATATCCCCAACAACAAACCATGCCCCAAAGCTCCCAAATCCAATCCATAGTGTAAATAAGAACATACTTCATAAATGAATTACAGAATGTCAGTGATTGGAAGAGACCTCAAGAGATCACCTAGTCCAATCCCCCTGCTGGAGCAGGACCACCTAGACCAGGTCACACAGGAAGGGATCCAGGTGGGTTTTGAACGTCTCCACGAAAAGAGACTCCACAACCTCTCTGGGCAGCCAGTATTCCAGTGTTTTGCTATCCTCATTAATAAAGAATCTAGTGTATACGTTCAGTGTGAAGGTGGGCCAGATGATAACCTTGAGAAACTTGAGAGGCATTTCATTGTGCTAAATTTGAAGGAGCAGCCCTAGGGAGTTTCATTTTGGTATAGCTTATCAACCAAATAGGGATCAAAGGATGCTGTTTTAAATATTTTTTGGTAGAAATTTAAATAAGCCTTCAGTCAAACAAAGCAGAAACTTGCTTTATTTGACAAAGAACATGCTCAAAAAATAATGGAATAAATTGGCTTAGAGCATATGCTCTGTATCTTCCAGATCATGTGTGGATTCTGCTGAATCAGGCTGCAAGTGACTCAGTGACTGCATTAATGAGAGTAGTGCTCTAACCAGAAAACCATGTCTGTCTTCCAAACAGCCATGAAGTGTCTGTGCTCTGCAGCTATTCCCTGGAAGACATAAAAATTTTTAATTTTTATTTTTTTTTTTTTTGTTTTTACAATCTGAGTAGTTGTATAGTTGTGAGTTCTTCTCAGTGTTGTTCTTTCTGAAAATTTCTATACCAGGTTTCTCTCTAATTTCTCCAAGAGCTGTGCCAAAGGCTTAAGAAATGCTTTTACACTATATATTTTAATGGAGAAAGAGCAGCTGTGCTGAGGCAAGCCTCAGGTGGCCCATGCTGGGAAAGGCAGGGTGTTAGCAGAGGTTGAAGGCAAGCACTGAAGGACAATGCAACTAATTTCTGTGAAGATTCACAAGCAGCTTAGCTAAGAAGTGCTGAGGTTGCTGGCCCCAGTGTAGCAAAGCACTTAAGCAGGTGTCAGTTTTTAAACATGTGAGGTTTTTCATTTTGGTTCCTGTGAACATCCGTAAGTACTTTGCTGGATTGGGATCCTGGCAGGAGAGAAACCCTGGATGTCTTTGCACGTTACGCAGTGTAAGTTAAAGCAATAATTTCCTTGGATTTGCAGTCCTCCCTTAAATTGTATAACACAGGTATGCTACTTCTTTTGGTTGTTTTTGCTTCTTTTTGTGCTTGAAAGAATTTCCTATTTTTATAATAGTTAAGGTTCTCTTGCTGTTAGAGATGCAAACACATTTAAAAGCTTGACAAAACACCACAACAAAAACCAGAATCAACCAAAAATGCTCATCGTTCAGTGCTTTGGGGCTGCTCATAGAGAGAGTTAAAATCTTGTTGAATAAGTTATTGCAGAAAAGGAATTGTGTATTGCCTGCTCAAAGGAGTTATATCTATGTTTGCACTTAGCAGGAATTCAGAGCTGAGCTTGTGCTTTTCCATTGAAATGAAATGTGCTCAACTAAGAGCTCATAGCTAAGAGCAAGCCATCATAAATGATGTATTAGTTATACTAGAAAATGACTGCTGTTGAGCTTAATTCTGCTTATGTTTCATGATTGCATTACACACCCTCTGTGCCTCTTTGGTGATGATTCTTTTCTCTTTTGTAAAGTTTCTTCATGCAGTTTTTATACTGAAGAAGGAATCGGGAGGCTGGATGGCAAATGCCATATCCAATTAATTTTTTAAAAGGTGTTAGCTGTTAGCATAGATCAGCTGAATTAAATGCTGGTAGCCATCAAATGACTTCTCAGCACAAAACAACATATGTTCCTTCTGGCTGATGAGAAGGAAGTTGAGCTGAGGCTGGAGGAGTTGTCACAATTCAAGCGGCAGGAGCTGGACTGTTCTTTTCCAGTTTGCACTGTCTTAGCTTGCAGGCTTCCTGTTCTTCTAAAGGAGATTTTTACACATTGATTGAGAGTTTTTGGCTGGAATGGAAGGAGCTCTTCAGTGCAGAGAAAAACTATTCAGACAGAGGGGCCTTGTTTCCAGCTTTGGATACTCTGTCTTTCCAGCTAGTCAGACTGTCCAAGATAGATGAAATTCAGCAGTTCCCAGTACTGCAAACTGGGCCAAGAAAAAATAACAAAGAAGATATGATTTCAGGAATAATTATTTAATTAAAAAAATATTTTTTTATCAAGTAAGTGCTGATTTTTTGGAAGTGAGCACTCTTAGTGCTGTTCATCCAGCTGGATGGATATAAACTTGTAATTCCTAAAGCATTCCTTGTAAGTCAGCCCCCAAAATGCAATATTAGTCTACGATCACATCACACCACAGACCTGACTCTTATTTTGAGCTTGCATAGATTTTTGAGGGGACTGAATTTGCCCCTTTATTTGTCTTCTAAAAAATTCTGTTTTGGTAACTAAACGTCATCATATTTCATTTCTTGCTCCAGCAGAGCTAAAAGGAATTGAGTTTACTTCCAGCATTATGTCAACTGCTGGCCAAGGCTCTGGTATTCCAGTGGTTTCCAGAGTAGTAGGTAGGCTAGTGTTCAATGGGCTGTAAAATCAGTAGCGCCATGCAGCAGTCATCCCTTGCAGGTAAGGTTATTATTTCAATGATGGTAACTGTGTTTTGAGCAATTCTTTCATCTCAGCTCTAATGGTTAGTCTTTGTGCAGGTTACTGAAGAGGGAGTGTGTGGAAACATAGCAATCTTTGGGAAATATCTGTATTTTTGTTTTTTCTTTTAGGGGAAATATGACTGCAATTAATGCAGTATAAAGACACAATGTGCCCATACAAAGCTGAAGCATTTACCGTTCCCCTGTCCTCCACTGCAAGCCTGCAGTAGGCACAAATTCACTTTAAAAAAGTTGTAGAAATAGCTTGAAAACATAGCTTGTATGAGAAATGTCTGCTTATTTATTAAGATTAAAAGGCAGAAAAGCAAATGCCACGTCCAAGTACTAAGCTGTGCTACTGTGCTGTAGAACTGAACTTTAAATCTGTATTATATTAGTATGCTGACTTCTTTGTTGTTCTTGATTCATAGTTTTGAAAGTTATTTTTAAGTCTTAATGTGAACTTCTGTGTGATGTAATCTAAAGGAACAGTTTATGCTTTTTGAAGGAAGAATTTTTTTCTTGTTAACTCTGTCATCTGATTACTTTTAAATTTCAAGGACTTAAACACACTTGTAACTGTTACAGAATGAGATGAACATCAGAATCAAAATCTCAGTCTTTCACTAGAAATGAATATTGCCTTAATTTACAGTAGTATCTTCCTCATTTCCTTAAGTCAGACTATTTTAATTGTGGTAGTAGTAGTAGTATTTTACTAATCATAAAATGGTGATGGATTTATTACTTGGATGTTTTGTGTGATCAGAGTTTTGTAGCACTGAGTTCATAGTAAACAGTTAATGAAAACTGTAGGTAAAGTTAGAAAACGTTCATAAGTGCAGCTAAGTGTTTCCTTTATGTGTCATCTCCTCAGATAATTTTGATTTTAAAATTCTTTCTATACCATAGTTAATGGTGACAACACAAATAACTTTAATTGGCATGATGATGTAAAGTTATTAATATTTTTTGAAAATTAAATTACTTATCCCTGAGGAAGACTTTCTAACCACAGAGTTTTACTGTACTTTGGTCTTCCAGAAAAGCAGCTTTTCATTTCCACATACTGGCCCTGTGCTGATGGTAATCCCAATTCGTGGGGAAAGGAAGTGTGGCGTTTACAGCCCAGTTTGCTGTGTAGGGAGGAAGGTGTTACCCAGTGTGGCCACATTTCCCTGGTGATGGTTCATCACATTGTGTATGCTGAATTCTGTTTCACTGTCTGCTTCAGAGCAGAAGCTGGAAATTTCTGAGAAAGTACAAATTGCTGGAAATGCTCATTGATAAACTTTGGCCATGGCATAGTATTCTTAGATTCTAGCTCTCTCTGGCAAGGAGAGTGAGCCATATTTTCAGCTGGTATAACCTGGCAGTGCTCCATGATTGCCATCTGTTGTTGGCACCCACATTGTGCTCCAGTAAAACAGAAGCTGTAGGTTATGTTCCTAATGAAGCTATCTTACAGCATTAGACTTTGCTTCAGAAAAGTAATTTTCCAATTCATGCATCAGATCTGTCCTTTGTTGTGTCCTGGAAGCCATATATTTGACCCAGAAAATGAATGTTAATCAAATTTAGTAAAGACTTCTGGGTTTTTTTGTTATTTTCTCTATTTGAAAATCTGGTGCCTTGAACCTGATATGATTCCTTGAGAGTCTGTGTTCTTTAGGATCTGTTTCATGAGATGTTCTTTCACTTGGAGAAAAGAAAAATGTTTGACAACTTGTTCACTAGAATTGAATGAACCGTTTATCACTGCACTTTGCAGTCTTCATAGGAGTGTCTGAGCCCCAATGACAGATTAAACATGTAGATAGAAAGTAAGTACAAGAACATTACTGTTACAAGAAAGAACCCTTTTGAAAATATTCCAGGGAAGAATGTTTGAGGCCTTGGGAGGATTATACACTTTCACAGACATTGCAGGTGGGAAAACAAATCTATTCAGAAAGACAAGTGTGGGAAGAATTAAAACTTGTCCTCAAAGATCAGGATCTGTGTAATTTGCAAATGTCAACTTTCTTAATAGTCAGGAACTATAATGGTATATAGGATTTAAACATATCTTTTCAGCTCAAATGCAAGGATGTTTGAAGGTGTTGATTCTGCCAGTAGTGAGGTGACCTTTGAGTATTTAATTTTATCCAGCTGTTGTTTGTTACAGGCCAGGTGAGATGTTTCAGGATGGGTGGCTGGTTGTTGTTTGATAGCGTTATTTATTATGTGTCAAAAAATTTGTCTAATATCGTGAGATGGAGAAAGCAGCTGCAATGATTGATGCTGGTCCCTGCCACAGCAGTGAGAAGCTGAAACATGTGCTCTTTGGTTTCTTATACTTGTGTTTTTATCTATATCAGTTTTAATGCGACGTCCTATAAACTGTTAGGGTAGGCAAGACCTTCTGGGAGATCATGGGTACTAATGCCACTGCATGATGAGGACCGGGGTGTTGTTTTCTTTAAAACCCACAGTACTTACTGTCATCTTTGTCTTGGAGCCTGAAGGGTAGTAAACTATATTGGATTCTGCAATTTCTATTTCAGAAGTTAGTACCAAGGTGACAAATTTATTCCTTGCTTCTTGGAACTGCTTTTAGTTTTGCTTTTATTTCTAAGCTGTTTGGATAGACAAATATCCAACCTGTGCTAAAGACTTTGGTTGCTTTTGCTATCTCTGTTAGCAAGGAATTGTGACCTGTGACATTCTGCAGCAATGTCTAGATGTGCTAGAGATTGCACTTAAATGCTTGGTTTTTCCTACTGATGCTGTGATGTTTCTGTTGTATTCAAGACAATGCAGGCAAGCAAAATTGCTGTAATCTCCAGGGCACTGTACACTTCAGAGAAGCAGAGCTAGATGCTTGTAGGCAAATATTGCTAGTGAAGATGGTAATTTGGTTGCTTTAGATAATGATTTCACATTTACATGAAATTCCTCTAGAAGAGATTGCAACTACTTCAACATCTGTACTGAGAAAAGAGAGACAAAATGAGCTAGAAACATAATTTCCTAGTCATTTTTTGTATGTTCGTGTCTTAAGATACACACCTTTTATTTCTCTATTTCTATCCCTTGCAGTCTCTCCTTCCCTCTCTCCTGCACTCTACAAATATTCTGCCAAATCTAGACAAATAAGAAATATAGAAAATATACATAGTGTCTCCATACTGAGAAAGTGGTTTCCTTACAAATGGTAACCATATGAAAGCCATAAATGCTGATACCAAAACCATAGTTGAATATACGGATGTGGGCCCTGGAAAATAGGAAATGGGATTGGTTTGCTAGCTAAAGGGAAAAATCTTGTTGTTGCTTAGGCTTTTTGCCAAAGCACAGCTGGAGTAAAATTACTTCAGGTTGTGTGCCTTTCCCCCTCCCCCCTTGTTGCTTTTTACATATGGTGCTTGTAGGAACATGGCAGTGAACAAACTGAAATCTGGTCCTATTTCATATTGTCATGGGCTCATAACTGAAAAGGCGGGTAAATGCTTTAGCCGTTCCACGCATGGGACAGGGCTCCCTGGGCTGCTGTGGTGTCTGGGCAGTGACAAGCTGAATGCTGCTCTTGCTGGTCCCATTGCAGCACTGGGGAAGGAATAGCAGGAAGAGGTCAGAGGAGCAATTTCTGGGAACAGAGTGGGAGACACAAACTGGGAGGCTGAGGTGTTTGGGAGCTTGAGTCCTCTCTGCTTTCCCTAAGTACCTTTGCTAACCAGCATAGAGACTGCTTGCTGTGAGTTACAGTAGCAATTTAATACAAACTTATTGGTTTTCATGCTAAGAAAGTCTAGGTCTACTCATGAATGAGCTAGAAAATTGGTGCTGAATTTCTCTAGACATGTCAGAATATGGCCATAGTGTGCAGTGTGTATAATCAGTGAGGTGCAGAGTTTCACACTCATCTTAAGAAGAGAGAGATTAGCAGTTGAAATTTTGTTATTCTTCTACCTTACAGGGTGTAAAATTTAGTACTTCTATGTCCACTTCATTGTTTGTTTTCCTAAGACCTGCACTTTTGAGTTACTAAATCGGTTGATCAATAGTTTAGCAGGAATGATTTTTCATTGGTCATAAAAATGCTCTGGAGGGTAAGAGGGATGAAATGAAAAGCAGAAACTGATTAGAATTCCAGAAAATAGGGTATTAATCTATTTATAGGAATTTGAGTCTTCATACGCCAGTTCTTCTGATTTAGTTCTCTGAATGTCCTTGATTTTAAGCACTGCTGGAGAAATCATTAAGTGAAGGAAAAAGGAATTTAAAGAGCCAAATTATACTGATTTACGAAAGAAAAATGTAGCCAACATGGATTGTCTGGTTGAAGGATGCATGAGTAAAATATAACAAAGTACTGTGCCTGAAATGTGCTCTCTTCATTGCTGAAGCATTGTTCTGTGCCAGGGACTTACTGTCTCCACACAGACTGCTGCACTTAGCTAGAGGCAGAGGATGCATTGTGACTTTTTCTTGGAGCATCTTTGCTTATTTTTCAGACCCAGGTTATAGTTCTTTTTAATGCTAGTGATTTTTTTTAATGCTAGGTGATTTTTCTTTCATGTCTTTTCTTACTTCCTTCATGTGTTTCAATGTTCTTGTTTGCTTCTCCCATCACTGATTCCTAAGAGCGTTCATAGGACTTGTGAGAAGAAGGTCACCTCTGGCTGCTGAAAAACAAAGTGTAAAAAAAAAAAAAAAAGACATTGCTGGACTTCCACATTAACAGGGATGTAACAAACAGCTGCTGACACTGTAGGAGACCTGGGAAGCCTTAGGGATTCATTCTACCCTTGTGTTTGGTTCTATTTAAAATTATCTGTATATACTTTTCTAATGTATACGTGTGTGAGCTGTGAAAGCAGGAGAAGGGCCATTATAGGTTTGTATACTTAATATTTCACATGGAAATGTTGCCCATTCTTTTATTTAACTGAATATTGTCATAGCTAGAAAACAATGTCAAGGGTTTTGAGGGGAAAGAAAATGTAGCTTGATGCTATGTGAGCAGAACTGGGCTGGCTAATATTCATGCTGTTTTGTAGCTGATGTGTACCTGACCTGTAATGTCTCCTAATCATAATATGAATAGGATGGAAGAAAATTGTATTGTATTTTGTAGTTTTACTGTGGTGTGCCACATAGTGTGGGATGTTAAGGTGCTATTTAAATACTGCTTGTAACTCAAGTCCATTTGGAGCAGTTAATGTCCTTGTTTTGGAGAAACTTGTGCATAATGGTGACAGGGCATTTGCTTGGGACATTAGGAGAGGTTGGCAGTAAATGGGGATGAGCACATGGGCTCTGGGACTCCCTGGGCCTCAGCTTTTTTATCTGTACCATCTAAAAAGAGATGATATTGACTGACTCATCCTAGACCCAGTCATTCCTTCCAGTAGTTGCTCTTGTATATTCTTGGCAGCAGTATTAGCCACGTTCTTAGGCCAACTTGGCCACGCTGTCATTGCTGGTGTGAGTGTTCCACTGAGCTGTACTGCCACTGGCTGCATGGGCAGCTAATGCGCCCATCATCACCTGGTTCTCAGGATGAAGGACTTCTCTGGGAAGAGCTTAAGGAAAAAAGAAGTGCAGCACTGAATTCTGACTCATCCACTTCAGCATATTCTAACTTTTGCCTCTCCAAGCAGCCTGTTCTGAAAAACTGTTCTGTGCACTCAATATTTAATTTTTAATACTGCTTGATGTAGATATAATGTGTAGCAGCTTTATTGGCAACATACCTCAATTATCAGTTGCTCTGAACTTTGTCTGAGTGAGGGATTTCAGAACTAGAGACTTAAGTTATTAAAAATGTAGATCCAAATTCACATTATCCTTGGAGACGTTTACCTGTAAAGGGATTTTTTTTTTTAGTTGCTTGGACATCCTGGATGATTTCAAGTCCCATGCTAAGTGTTTTCCCTACTCTTAACTACTTACTGGATGAAGAATTGCCTCCCGACCTGGTTTAAGTTATTGCCTTTCAGGCATGTATATTTTTTATCAGAAAATAACCATGGAATATTTCAGAGGATAATAGCATGTCTAAAGAATGTAAGTCCAAGCCTGTTCCTTATGAGTAGATGCAAGTATGTTTAGTTTGAGAACAGGAGAATGAGCAAGTAAGCCATTGTATGAAAAGGTGTAGGTCAAGTGAAGTGGAGACAGTCACTAGAGACTGAAAAACCAGAATATTGCTTGTGAGGGTATAGAATTGTTACTATTACTTCTATTTTCATAGACTCAAATGTATTTCAGAGGAAGGGGATTTTTGAGTTTCTGCAAATAATGATCTTAATAAAAAATGGCAAAGTTTCCATAGCTTAGAGTCACAGGAAATCCAAATTTAAATTTTCTTAACAAATTTTGGTCTGGTAGAGCTAGAAATTACAATAAGTACTTCTGTGGAGCAGGAAGGTAGCTAGCAAAATGTAGCAAATTGCAGAAAGTTTGGTCTGGAGCCTTTTGAAATGCAGACCTTTCTTAAAACTTCAGGAGCCATGTGTGTGGGAGGTCTTCTGAACAACCTGGCCAGTATTTTTGGGTGTACAGATGATGAATAACAGTTAAACTCATAATAATCTAGTTACAGTTAGCAGGTCTTTGGTCTAAAGTGATCATGACAAACAGCCTTTCTGGAATCCCTGATCATGGAAGTGAGTGAATACATACTATAAGTAGGAAGGGTTTCATTGTGCCAGTAGCTGTGCCAGAACTGAAACAGTAAGAAAAAGTGTGTTCTGTAGCCTTTTAAATGTATCCTTTGAATACAGACACTGGCTTCAGTTGTATTTTCTGTAGTGTATTGCTTGCAATCTCATGGCAAATTTCACTTACTGGCACAGGCAAGTGCAACTCCCATTAAACTTAGCAGGAGCTGTGCTTGCTAAACTTGGCCTTCTGCCTGCAGAAAATTAAATGCATTGGCAGGTTAGCCAGAGGAAAATGTTCTTCTATTTGGGGTGCTCGGCATTTGTTCTAAGGCACTCTGGGCTGGCGGAAGAGGGAAATTCTCCAAAATCAGGGTTCGCCAGGAGGGCTCAGGCAAATTGCCTTTTCCTTCTTCCCCTCCGTATTAAGTGCTGGGAGCCTCAGAACTGTGCAAAGCATGGTCACTGGCAGGCTCAGGATACATAGCAGCCTTACCTGTGTCTTGGAGTTTGTGTTCAGACCCATAAAAAGAATTTCTCCTTTTATGCTCTCTTTTATGAGGCAGGTGTTTGACAGAGGACGAAGTCATAGCATCAGCCTTTTTCCAGGCACAGTGGCTGCAGCAGCATGTATACAGTGGGGTTTGTAAAGTGTGTGTCCTCATACATGAAAACCTACCCTTCAATACCTGGAAAAGAATAATGTATGTAAAGGATGTAAAATCTAAGACTTTTAAGTTACTGTACTGTGATAATTCTTTCCTCTTCTGGGCTGTGTTTTAGCCCCGAACTGCACTTCTTTTGCTTTATTTGTATGTGCTTTATTTGATCATTCTTTTCTGAATTCCTCTCTTAATTTGTGAGTTGTCCTTCCCTGGGATTTAATGAATTAAAACCACCCCACTATCCAAATGTCTAGGGAGACTCAGTCCTGTCTCTGAAAATGAGGTAGGCACTTAGTAGTATGAATCCCATTACAAATAAATGGGATTCAGATTTGTGCATGCCTAATTTTCTTTAAAAATGGAAATTCCATCTTCTGCTAGCTTGCTTGTTTTAAAGAAGTTGCTTTTTATTACTCGAAACTGTGCTTTTATTAAAGATGCCAAGTTGCTAGCATTTCTAGCATTGTGTAACTTACTCCTCAAGTGGGCAGAATTATATTATGTGGAGTTGTGATACTTCAGTCTCTCTTAGAATGTTTACAATAAAATTTTGATGCTGACAAGTGTTATGGAGTATATTTATTCTCTTGCTGTAGATTAAACAATTGCTTCTGAAAGATTAAAATGCCCCACCTGCCTTGGTGCACACTTCTGTTTTGCAGTGTCAAACAATATAAAATGAATACTGCACTTCCCTCTATCTAATTGAATAATTTACTGTAAATAGCTGTCATTTACTTTAGAGCAGTGGGGGATCATTAGCCAAATGGATGTGAGTAAGTCATGCCTTTAATGCGTTAGAGAGGCCTAAAATGGAATCATCTAAATGGGACCATCAATACCGCATGCTGAATTAAGTCAGAGGCACTTAAAGCTTTAAGTCCTCTTTCTTGTAAATTACATGCTCCCTCGGCAGAAAGGTAATCAAGAACTTGCATAATAGATGGCATCTTTTTCAAAGTTTATTTTTAATGAATAAAATAGTACAGTTTAAATGACATGATTGGTAGGTATAACTATTTTTGATTTCCCTCATTCTAATTACCTCTCCTCCATACTGACTGAAGTTGCTTTGCTTGCAAGCAGCTACTTGTGCTGACTAATATTGGCTCTAGTCTGTAAATAAGATAAGCAGGTAATAAAATATCTTTTCTTGACTTTTATGGCTATATGACCTGATAATTATTTACAGAAGTTGGTATTTTGTATATGTAATTTTAGAAAGATCCCATTCAATCTTAACTTGTAAATGCACAATATGTTTTTGGCTTGTTTCAACACTGAGGTTTGTCACGGTGCTGCTGAGCACTTCAGTGCTCGACTCCTCCTCACCCCATCTGGTTCTTCCATTCACTTCCCTCTTACACTGAAAAAGGTTGGTCTTCAATTAAAATCAGAAGCCAAACTTTCAATTACTTCCTGAGAGGAGGATGCAGGACTAGCATCAATTCACTTGAGGTGTGAGACTTGATTTTGATACTATTTAATGAATTGCAACTTTGGTATTATCCATCAGAATGTTCCTTTTTGATATTTAATGGGGTCCTTTCAACTTCAGCCATTCTGTGATGATGTGATACCAGCTTCTGAGTCACAGTGACTTTCTGGGAACTTGTGGCACAACTTATATGAAAAAGCATTTCATATTTTTAAAAATTTTTCCCCCTTTTTTTTTACACTAGATATTCCACTCATTTGTATGAACTCTTCAGTACTTGGAATGAGATTTACAGAGATACCTCAAAATTGGCTTGAGGTTCAAAGGCTGGAAATAAACAAAAAAGCCCCTCTCAACATTATGGCAAATATAATCTGTCACCATGTTGAATAGTAGAAGAATTTGATTTGATGTAAATTTAGAATATGGAGGGGTTAAATAACTTGCTGGGAGGAAGTAGATAACAAACTTTGTGGAAAGCAGGACAATTTCCTTATTTTCATTCTCTTGCTGTAATCACTGCTTTGTTTCCTGTAAATGACTTTTTTTTTTCTCTTTTACTGAAATGATTTTTTTTAAAGGTAAATTCATCTTGTGCTTTGAAACTTTTCAGAATTTGCTTATGAACTGCTTTCACTATTATTAGATGAGTCATGAGTCGAAAGCTCTGTCCTGTAGCTCCACTATGAGTAATGCCTAGCATTTTCTTGGGTCCTCATTTAGAAGACTATTAAATTAAAAGAAGAATCTGTTTTTTGATATCTTAATGAACAATTAGGTGGCTGGGTCTCAGAACTGATTTACATTTACCACTGCAGTAATTTAAAATTTCTCCTTCAATTTAAGGATGTCACTTTTTTCCTTGCATGTACACGTTGCTAATCATAGCTGTCAATCTTTATATAATTAAAAACATGTCAGAGTTTGGGACTGCTGCCTAAGTATTGATTTTGCTTTTGGAGCAGTTTTTCAAAGAAGTCTCTATTGTCAAAGCTGACCTATGTGACATCAAAGTCCTAATATTGAGTGTAGAATTGTTTTGTTTGGAAAAGACCTTTAAGATCATTGAGTCAGACCATTAAGCTAGCACTGTCAGGTCCACCACCAAGCCATGTCTAAGTGCTACATTTACAAATTTTTTGAATACCTCCTTGACCACCTCCATGATCACCCTGTTCCAATGCTTGACAACTCTTTTGCTGACTGAATATTTTCCTGCTGTCCAATCTAAACCTCCCCTGGCACAACTTGAGACTATTTCCATGTAGATGTTATAAGGTTTCAGCAATGCTGTTCTTTCACCTAATCACTAAGAGAGGCCATGGGCTGTTCACCCGGGACCTCTGTGCCACATCTTGTCCAGACAATTTTTATCTAAAGAAAAACTTAAATGTGCAGTCTCTACTGAAGTGGGGCATGCTATGTCTCAGAGTGCACAGATGTCAGATACTACTTCCTCTTGGCTTCCAAGGCATTGGAAAATCAGTAGATGACCACTTTCAGTATCTAACAAGTTATTCAAAATGCCTGACCCTCGAGTATTTTATGGTATAACATAAGTGCAATGGGCACAGGCAGTTCTTTAGATCCAGCTGATGTGAATGCTAGATTTTTGATAGCGTCTCTAAGTTTAGGCACCCTGAGAATAATGAAAGACATGTTTTCAGGTGGAATGTACATAGAATCATAGAATAGTTTGGGTTGGAAGGGACCTTAAATTCTGTGCTCATGAGGAGTTAGGGATGTATCTGTTTTCTTGAGGGGGGCAAATTACTGGCTTCAATTGCATTAGCAATGCTGGGATATGATGGTTATTTGGAAACGGACAGTGTTCAGAGGCAAATAGTGAAAAAAAGTGACTCAGTCATAAAATGCTTTCTGCAGAGATGATAGAAAACTGGTCATATTTTTATAGTGAAATGAGCTCCCTGGAGAGATTTGAAGTTTACTTCGCTATTCTTACTCCCTTTCAAAAGGGAGATGGTCTGCTCCACAGCCTCAGTGTCACAGGTAACAAAAGAAGCAAGCCTGAATATTGAAGTTTTCAGGGCAATGGATCAGCAGACCTCTGATAAGTTTTGGTGTGTTTGTACTTGAAAAGGTCTACACCAGATTTCTGGAAATGGATGTTCACGGGAACTTGAAGTGTGTAAGTTTTCTTTGACCTTACCATTCTCACATGCCTGGAGGGTTAGTAGTGCTCAGCTTTGCATTGGAAGGGAGTGAGCAGACTGCTTTCCAAATGTGAATCTAATGTCTCTTTGTCTGCTTGACTTTCAGTGAAGTATTAATGAGCAAGTTCTGTTGCGCAGTCATAAATAACTGCAAGGTTTAAGCCAAAATTGTGGATAAAAACTCAAGGTCACAGTTATGTTTTTCTATGGGGAGAAAAGTAAAGTCTGGAACCTGAGTGCTCCTAAGCCTAATGATTAGGAATTTGTTGCATTTGGCTGCAAGTAGCAAAAGTTTGGCTCTGGGACCTTTAGTTCCAAATAATTGTGGTGTATGTGTCTCCACTTGTGCCATCACGAACTATGATAATAATGAGAAATATTTATCAAGACATTAGCCCTCTTCTGTAATGAGACTTGTACTGTTTAAGAGATAATTTTTCTCTTTTTTCAATATTCCTTTTTAGAAAATAGTGAGGACAAATAACACATCCATCCTGGAACAGACCGTAAAGCAGTTCATCATGTACTTAAAACTTTTGCGCCAGTTCCTTCGCATAATAGGTTACTGAACATCAGCTGAGAGGCCCCGTCAGTTACCGCTCAGCTGATACATTGCAAGTTATAGGAGTCTAATGGCATTGCATTTATCTGAGGGTTATCAATGGGAGTGAAAATATATGCTGTAACTTGCATACCTTTCAATTCTGGGGCTTTGCTGAGTCAAAGTACTGTGAAGTATAGATTAGTAACATTTAAAATCAAATTCTGCATGGCTCTACTGAGCTGCAGTATTGATAGGAATGCAAATGTGTAAAGCAGAGCAACAAAACCAAAACTATCAAGAAACAACCCACAAAATTCTATGAAAGCTGTGACATTGCATCACATCATGCCATTTGAACTTTTGACTTTGCAGCCAGAGGCTCTAGAGTGTTATTGGTGTAAAAACTGAGTAAGCCATGACAATGACTTGAAGCAGGCTCTGCACTTTCTTCTCCAAGCTGTACCTAAGACACAGTGTGGTCTCTGGTGTAAATCTAAGCTAACACACATGGGCTGAAAGTCCATTGTGCCTTCAGATTTGCTGGGGATTTATGGATGTGCTCTGGTCACCTAAAAACTGCCCCTGAGACACCAGATACGGGAATGATCCTACAGAACAATTATGCCTGTAGTCCTGCTGGGGATTCCCTATCTGCGCTGTTATTACAGCTTTTTCCTCTTTAAATTGTATTGTGAAAAGAATAGAGGGAGAAGAAAATGTCTGATGATTGGATACTCTTTGGCAGTTGTTCAAAAATATAAAAGCGGTTTTTTTCTCCCTAAAAGAGAACAAGCCCACTGTGCTGTATTGCTTGGTCTTTATAAAGAATTATAATGAGTAGGTGACTTAGTTCTGCTGACAGGCTGTCTGGAATGTTAATTGGGGTTATTAAAAAGAAACAAACCAAGAAGCAGAAACAATGGTCAGATGTTGCTGTTGCTCAACATTTTGGATGTTTTGCTTATAGGTAATTTCACAAGCATACTCTTTTGACTCTTTTTCAGCTTGTATGTAGGAGTTTTATGTTCACGTGCAGAATTTGTTGTCTTTGTCTGGAAATGACATGCTTAAAGATCAGTTAGAAAGAGGATAGTGTGGTGGAGGAGAATTGCTGCTCTGAGAGCTGTGATCCTTGGTAGTATATAGCTCAACTGTACTTGCTTTACTTGTTTCTTGGAGTGCATTTACTCATCTTGCATGCTTGTTACTAAATCAGTTCTCCTTCTATCTGTTGAGATACCTTATTAACAGGTATAACTATGATATTTCTTCTTATATTTTACCTTCTCTATATCTTTTTGCTGCAATTTTTTTTCTCTTTTCCTGAGCCTGTAGAGGAAAAGGGGAAAAATCACAATCAGCTTTAATGACAGAAGTAACTATTTGCTTGTAATTCAAATAGAGAAATTGTTTAATGACTAGTCAGAGTTATTCTTGATCTTTTCCATTTGTGTTAAGTTTTTATTAAACCTGTATTTATCTAATGATGATTTTAAGGCTTTCAGAGTTATGACGGAGAACAACTGGATATTAAATCTGTAAAATTAAAAACTTGATGTCTGCTAGCAAATACTGTGAAAATACCATCCTTGTTTACCATGTAAAGCCTTCTGATACTTCCAGTAAAGACTTAGCTAGTGTGGGATGCAACCTCAATTAATAATACCTCTTGCTCATCTCAGTTAAAATGTCAGATTACTTTTTTTTTGGTCCCTAGAGGAATATCAATGTAAGTAAAGATGTCTTTCAGACTACCTGTCTGAGTAACTAGACTGGATATTAAGTAAGATGAAATCTTTTCATTACAGAAAATGGATCGTATGGAGAGGTGTGCAAGGGTCTGTTGTCATCTTTCCTTACAGCAAATTAGTAATGTGTTTAGCTCATTTTCCTTTCACTTTAGTTGTTAAATACAAGATTATAATTTTCTCTCTGTACTTATTTACTGAATTTATTCTGGTATTAAACACTGGAATATTTGGTTTCAATTTGTACTTCCCATGTTTAAATTTGAGTAAACCACTTAATCTTTCCATTTGCTGCAGGGACAAGGAGATGATTTTCTTTTGTCTCTCTTTGTTCAAGCTCCTTTTGGAATATTTTTGATGTTTTTAGTGAGAATAATGAATCTTATCTGTAATTTCACTGCATGTAGAAGCATTATGTCAAGAAGTAACAATAGAACAGTGACATTCTGTGGGTCTGTCTTCTGAGCAGCATAGCTTATGTTTGTATAGGCTCATACAAGGTAAGGTACAGAAATCTCCTTCTACTATTCTTTGTATCCTATACAATGCCTGGTTGAAATAACAGCCCTTTTATCTATGATTTCTCCACAGGTAAGCTGACAAGATGCAAGGTCCCACATTGTGTTGAGGAGAAAAGATTAAATCCTTCAGACTAGATGCTGTTTGCTTGTGGCTATGGGGTTGAGGGTAAATCAGACCAAAGCAGGGAAATTTCATTTGAAATAATTTATTGCCAATCAACACAAACTGCTGACCTTGAGTATAGATGCTGGAGGAAGTGCAAGAGAGCACCCAACCTGGCCTTAACTGCCCTTATTTTCAAGGAGAAGCTCAAGCGATGCCAACAGTGGTTTCCTAGTAGTTTTCCATGTGATGGCACTTTGGGGGTTCCACCTCATGGTGGCTGCAGACCCCTCCTTGCCAGTCTCAGCCCTAGGGTCACCTGGATGTGGCTGGGGCTGGGGCTTGCCTCACAGGTGGTGTGGGCCTACAGAGCTTACAGCTGCTGCATGCCAATTGCTGCCTTGTAGCTAGTCTTAGGGAAGGGGGTGTGGTGGCAGAAAGACTTAAAACAAAAAAAAAAAACCAATGGAGAAAGGTAGCTGGGCTTTGACCTCGTGGCACCTGAGCATTTCCAAAGGAAAAACCATTGCACCAGGTAAGGGCTGCTGTTGCTGGCTCCACCATGGCTGAGGGCAACCCATGGTGAAGAGTGCTGGTTTGTAGACTCCATGGTTAAACTCTTTCTTTTCAGAAATACATTTGAAAACAAGAGGCTGTGGCCAGGAACAGAGGTATGCCCCTCTTTTAAGTATTCAAATTGAGACCTGGACTGGTGCAGGCTGTTTGGTTTAATTTAAGAAGGGAAGGGAGAGCACTATGTGGTCTATAAGAAAGCAAGGCAGGCATAAAGCATCTCAGCATTTTATGGCAGCAGCTTGTATTAATACTGCTCTGAGAACCAATAAACATTTTTATATGGTGATTTTTCTGCATCACATAAAAGATAAAATACAGCTTTGGAGTGCACCAATTTGCCACCTATTATTCAATTCCTGAACCGCAAAAATGAGTCCTTTTCCAGCGAAACTGCCTCTAAAATGCTAATTGCTAGAAATGTGACCACTAATCAGTTTGCTCCCATAATACTGCCATCTAAATAAATCGTTGTGCCCCTTCCAGAAGGGAAGATTTTAAAGACTTGCACTGAGAAGATCAAGAAAAAGATGCCAACTAAGAGATTAGCCCAGTGGCTTTTTGCCTAAAATAATTTTAGGAGGGAGAAGAGGATGAGGAAGAAGGAAATCTCAATTTGTTATACCCTTCTCTATCTCCTTATTTAAAATGTTTTTATAATGTAGTATGTGATTCTGTAAACCCTGCCTTTCTAGAGATTTCTATGTTTGAGTGGGAAAATTTGCTGAAGATGTGCTGTAAGAAATCTCATGCTTTGGCAAAAGGACTGATTGGTGCATACAATGGAAGATCTCTTTCATTCCTGATATTGATGGCTCTATGTGTGCTTTTTCATGGAGAAAGCTAGATTGCTGGATTATGTGGGCTCTGCCTCACAATGGAATCCGATCTCCTGCTTGCATTCTTCTTAGTCTGCGTCCATATGATGCACTTGGTAAAATAAATAAATGGGATGATCAAGCCAGCATCTCTTGTTTTAAAAGTAGATTTTTGTGTTTTGGTCATCATAAAGAAAAAATGGCATAGGTTTAAGAAGCACATACTGAATTCTCTAAAATGAGAAAATCAAATGGAGGAATCCAGATCTGAATGAGACCATGTCTTAAGGGATAGGCTTTGGATTCCTACACAGACCCACCTCACTTGATGTTTGTAGTTGGCAGTGTTGTTCTGCTTGTGGTATCTTAAGATGTACAAAATAATATCCCTTGTTGGTAGATTTTAGGATGACCTGTTTGAACTGAGTTTGAACAGTTGGTTATCCGTCTCTCCTCTTTTTTATTATTATTTTTTTTTAATTTTCTGTTATTGTATTGTATAGCTGTCTAGGGTAAGACTAAGATGAGAAAAATCCAGACGTATCACAGACTTTGCTTTGTGTGAGTAGCAGCATTAGATATATATATGCACACCACACTCCTTTTAATTTTTTCTCATATAATACAATTTTTCTAAATATTGTAAAATACAATTCCATTAAATGGAGAATATTTTAGAAAAAAAAGAAAAAGAATATAATAACCTACTTAGTGTTATAACATTATATGAAATCTATTCCATGGCCAGGTTGGGTGAGACGTTGGGCAACATGATCTAGTGGAAGGTATGTAGCCTACCTGTCAGAGAGGTTTGATCTCAATGATCTTTAGGGTCCCTTCCAACCCAAATGGCCCTATGATTCTATATCACATAAAAAGGGATGTTGTCAGAGATAGATTTGTTAAAATGAGATAGTCTTTTTAGAAAAAAGTAGAGAAAAGATGGGAGAAGATACGCATTAAAAATAAAACCCCTATGAGTGCAAATGGATTTGTGCTTCAGATTGGATTTGAAGTGTAAAGCATAAAGTACTCTGAAATGTTTCCACTTTAACTATTGGTTCTGCAAGAGCAATGCAAGCAGTGACTATTCTCACCTTCCCTCTAGTTCTACTTTGAGTTCTAGAGGTGCAGTACATACATCTGTTTATGTGATCCGATGCTAATACAAGCCATTCTGATGCATCATTAGAAGGACTCTTCATTATTTCTTCCTCTCTGAGTTTTATGCCTTCTTAAATTTGTGACACCCAGCTTAAATTCTGAGTTGGCTCTTACTAATGTAATTAATTCATATCTGTATAAGTCTGTTTTAATGCAAAATGACAACAGGATACTGAGTCCTCAAATGGTTAGTGTGAGAACCTTCTGATGGACTGGACATGTTACTGAAGGACAGTCTATGTATTTACTTTCTGACCTATCACATAAATGCTGTCAGGATTTTGCTCTTAATTTGATTTGTGGCATTCCATTAACAGTTATTCTGCATACCAGGAGAATAATAACTAATGGTTTGCAGACTCCCAGAACTGTAAAATAAGGACAGGCACTGTCTGGCAGAACAGGGATTGTACTTTACTACAGATAGGAACTGTTCACATGAATCAAACAGTATCTAGTCTGTTAGCCAAAGAGTTCTTGTTCTCATGTTAATAATAATACTAACAGGCAACATGCTTTTCTAATTTTCATGATTGTCAGTAATCAAAGGCTAGATGTGTGGATTTCTTTCTTTCAGAAAGAGAAATTATGTTCTTGACTGACCTGGTTTTAAGATGTTCTTAGTGTTGAAATTATGATGTTAGGAGGTAGAAATGGGGTGATGAAAGTTCAGGAATTGGCTTTTTGATTTAAGACTTCACAAGGGTGGACATATGTGCAGTGAATGAGGTCCAAAATGTGATTTTAATTGTGTAAGTTTCAGGTTTAATTATTTGGGACATAATTTGTGATGGAAAACTTCCTCAGGGCCATCAGCAGTAGGAATAAATGAGTCACTCTTATTTCACCTTGAATGTGTGCTGTTACTGTGATACTTCTAGTTGTGGATATGTTTCTAACAGAATATCTGACTGTTAAAATCCTCCTCATTTCTACCTTGTTAAACATAAGCTGGTGCTTGTATAAAGGCATGCTACCACCTTCTGTGGTATATTTTTTGGATTTTGTTATTTTTGGCACTGGAGGTCACATCCTTGGCTGATGCTGCTTTATCCATTGCACAATGCTTATGTACTGTTTCAGGTGTGATGCTTTGTTTTCTCATGTAGCAGCTCTCTGAAAGAGGCTTTTTGCTAACAGTCTTTGATGGGAATGTGATGTGGTTTGTGGTTTGCTTATCTACATCTATCTACTAAACATGAAGAAATAACATCTTAATATCTACTTCAGAGTAGATTTGTCAGAGAGATGAAGGACAGGAGTCAACTTGAATACCTCTAGCTCCATCTACACACACTGTGTCTACTCAGAGAATTAAACTGCTGTGGCTTTTAATAGAAATCAGCATCAACTAAGTCATGAGTTGAGACAGGCTAGTGTGGTGCTTTACTGTCCTGGGGGTACAGATGATCCTGTGGCAGATAGCCAAGTGCCCGGAGAGATAATTTCCTCATGTCAGCATTGTTAACTTGGGCTTAAAGATTTGAACTAATATCTAATCATAGTCTTGATACAGACAGTTTGGTTTAGATAATGGTGTGGCATTTTTTTACTGTTCCTGGATCATAAGCGACCTCTAAGTAGGAGTTGATCTTGTTTTTAAAGGCCCTCAGCCATAATATAAATGTGTGCTTTGTGGGAAGATGGCGTATAAAAAGCTGCTTTTTTGTCAGGTTTCTAATTTATAGGGAACAATGACATGCAATAATGGAATTTATGTCTGTGTAGATTATGTCGCCAATCACAAGTAATGGAGTATAAGCAGATTCTTTGATTTGTATGTGCAGAAATTGTTAGTGGGCTTAGCTAATGGTGGAATAGTTTTAGCTTTCCAGAGGGGAGCTGGTGATTTTGTGTTGGTGGCATAAGGATGTAAATGCTGTGCCTGTTGCAAAGCTGGGGATAACTTCTGACCAAGAGAACTGTACTTGTGCAGACTGAGATATTATTTTTTTTTCCTTTACAGGGTTTAGGAGTAAACACATCATCTTAGATATTAAGACTTTATGCTGATATGTTCATCTTTGTTTAATGGTATCTTCTCAATTTAAGACAGTGATAATTGACTTTTTTTGCAGTAAATCTGATTATATGATTGTTTCTAGTAGGTGATCTTAAGTTTCTTTGCACAAAAAACAAAGTAATTCCACTAGAAAGAAGAAATTAGTATTGTGTTTTCATTCCAGTTAGTTGTAAATCTGTATATTCTCTGTTAAATACTGCAAAAAAAAAAACCAAATAAGCTTATTTTTCAAATCTTGATGTGTCATAGGAGCAAAAGGATTCATATGAATATTTTTATACTTGGGCATATGAATTTTCAGGCACAGTCTATCAAATACTAATACTTGCAGTTTTTTTTTATATCAAAGAATTCAGTAACACTTAAACTTTCTATTTTTATATTTTAAAACCAGTTTTCTTCCCTATGCTTCATTATTCTCCTTCATTAGATGCATGGACTGAGAAGATTAAGTTCGTTTTTTCCAGGAAAATCTGGGAGATGAGGATGATGCCATTACCAAAGCAATCTGACAATAACAGTGGATGGAGCATGAGAATGCATTACTCTGATTGTAATAATTTTATGTACTCAGGACATAAAAGTATTTTGTGGGATCTTAGGAAAATAACAAGGACATTCATTAGCAATGAGCTCACTTTGCCTAGGAAAGATGCTGAAGACAGCTGTGTGTCAGTTAAGAGCAATTTGGAGTGGCAAATATCTTCAATGCTGGCTGACTCAGCTGGCAGGATGTCTGTTACCAAATGGCAGAATTTCACAAGTGGCTACATCAAAAACATTCTGCCTCCGTTGGTGACACAAATGGTATTAATTTCCTGTCTAAAGTATTTTCTTGAAGAGTGAGATACATTATTGCCAGATTTTGCTTTGTAACTAAGAAAGCATCATTTCCCCACTGTTTCTTTCTCCTCCTCCTTGTTATTCTTGACTCTTTTCCTTCAAATAGTTCATATTATTTCTTCCTGTGGCTACGTGGATGAGCGGCAATTACTTCACCTTTCCTGGAAGAACAGTAGAAATCCTCTCTGGTTAGAATCATTGAGACTATGCACTGATCTATAGTGGACAATGTCCTAATGTAAGATAGGGCTAATTAAAAGAAAAGGAAGGGAGACAGCTCTCTCCTTTGAATGGAAAATTAAATCGCTTTCTTTCTCCTCTCATCAGTCCTTAGTAGAAAGGAAATACATGGAGGTACAGAGGAAATATAAAGGTATGAAGTATTTCAAACTGATAGCAAAATGAAATAATTTAACATGCAAGAATCCAATGTTTCAGTATTTTAAACATCAAGGTTCTTTCTGTGAATGTAGTACCAAATGATCCCAAAATCATGAGTATAGACTTGCTTTCTCTTGTAGTCTTTCTCACAATAACCTGAAGAGTTAGAATCATATTAAGTAGATTTTGTCTAGAGTTCATGTCAATGCAAAATAAATGAGGCTAAATAATAGCTTGATATTAATCATATTATATGATATCACCTAGGTCAGAAAGGACCTTTCAGATCATCAAGTCCAGCCATCAACCCAATTCTGGCATGCCTTGTGCCTGGTCAAGGACTTGTTAACTTGGATATCTTCAATCCAGCTGTCTCTACCTGAGCAGTAGCCCAAGAAGTTCAGGAATATGTAAAGCTTACATTGCTTATGCCATGAAATATACCAAATGGCCTTGGTGCGGTAGTCTGAGGAAAAGATGATTTTGAATGGTGTTTAGTGAGTTAGCTCTGCAGATCACCTGAGTTACCCCAGTTTTACTAAATGACTTGTTTTTTTCTTTCTAGATTGCAGTCCATGAAAGAATAGGATAAATATGGCTTTTAAGGGTGAGGACCACTTAGATTCTCTTCCCATACCTGTTCAGCGGTAAGTGGTTCACTTTGTCATCCAGGCTTGAGTGATTGAATGCCTCTAAAGCTGTAGCTGCACTCTTCTTTAAGGATGCATAGATGCTTAAAAAATAATTTTTAATTTCATTTTTAGGTAATGTTCATACAAATTGTTGAGAATGAATGTGGAAATCTGGTATATATTTCTCAAGGCACTGGTAAATAAATAATATACCCGCACTTTGGTCAACCCTGACAGTGAATACGCAGTCTTCGTTTTAAATGAACAACTATGTTTGCAGTTGAGATCATAGAATTGTAGAATGGTTTGGTTTGGAAGGGACCTTAAAGATCATCTAGTTCCAACTCCCACTAGGCCAGGTTGCTCAGTGCCTCATCCAGCCTGGCCTTAAACACCTCCAGGGAGGGGGCAACCTCTTCCAGTGTTTCACCATCCTCACAGTAAAGAACTTCTTTCTTATATCCAGCCTAAATCTCCCTCTTCCAATTTGCATCCATTACTCCTAGAGATATGACTATTACTAAACCAGTTCTTTGGCATGATGAAAATCACTGTAATCCTCTGAAGTGTACTGAAAACAAAATATAAATTTCTTTAACCTTTTCAACTTTATTCAGGTGTAGCTATGGTAATGGTATGAAAATTGTAGGAATTCTCTGTGGTCTGTGGTGTCCCTGGTGGAAGTGGTGACATTCGTGACTATACTATACTATCATCAGGTTTGTAAAATCCAGTGGTTAGTTTGCATCTAGTATCTGCATCCATGTAGCAGTTTCACTTCTAGCATAATGGAGTTTCCGTGAGAGGGAAATGAATACAATTAGCGTCTGCATTGTCATTGAACTGCAGTCTTAACATGTAGTGTAACTGAATTTTTGGGGAAAAAATTAAAAAAGATTAAAATTTGTCTTTCTCCTTGTTGTCTTCCACAGATCATATTATAAGTTTTTATTGTAGTCAACTGGCTGCTGATGTGTAATCTCAAAATGGGGTGCTTTTCTATATCAGAATTTGATATTTCTCTACTTTTCCCTATCTGAGTCTTCCAGTGGATACTTCAATAACTCTCTTAATCTCCAGTCACAGTAAGACTGTATGAGTACATGGCTTTCTGGAAGAGGCATTGTGTAGAGGTACATAGTTTGGGGATCCCAGGTGCCAAGGTTAACTGGTATTGTTCATTAGATTCTAAAAAAAATTTGCTTGGGTCTAGAAGGTCTAGAAGCCCTGAATTATTCTGGCATGGAGTGGGGTAGTGTAAATAGCAGTGAGATGTCATGTCTTGCTTATTAGTTTAATTTTCTTTCATGGGATGGAGCCATGGAATATGATTTCAGATAGACATAGTAGTCAAGATGGATAATGACTACCATGGAAATTCTCAGGCTGAGCCAATGGTCAGTTAAGGTGTGAAATCTCTAGCAAGGTTAATTACTGGCTGATAACTACTGTGTTTCAGAAGCTGCATCCTCTATCAGAAAGTCAAAAAGTTGCTAAAGCAACTGCTGCACCAAGAAGTTAAGTTGCAAAACAGACCAGCGATACCTCTTGTTGTAGTAGAAAACTTGTTGCAAACAGAATGATAGGGAGTATGCCCTATGGATAGCAAAGGCTGTTCCAAGTTGATGGTAGCAATGTTTTCTTGCTAATGCATAAATGGGGAAATTAGCTGTGGGTCCTCTATGCAACTGGAAATGAGGAGTATGAATAATACATGCTGCACTCAATGGTAATAGCAGCAAAGAACTGAAAAGCACTGAAATTTTTTTAGCCAAGAGATTTCTGAAAAGAAAATTGCCTACAGGTCAATCCTGCTGCATTCAGGGAAGCACAACTCCACCGTGCTATGCAAAGAAAATCATGCCCCCATATACTGACTCTACATGGTGATGTATCTTGGCACAAGAAATGATCTGGAGAACTCCCATGACAAGCACTATGTTCTGGTAAACTGCTTGTTGCAACAGAGAATATCTGTCTGGTGAAATATAAATACTGCCTACTACCCCCAAATGAATATGAAGCTTTTCTTTTCCATGTTTATTTTGAACAATATGGGACCCTTATTGATAAAATGAACAGTGTGAAGTTTGTAGGATCATAGCATGGTTAGAGTTGGAAGGGACCTTAAAGATTGTCTAGTTCTACCACTCCTGCCGTGAGCACTTTCCACTGTACTGGATTGTTCAAAGCCTCATCCAGCCTGGCCTTGAACACTGTCAAGGATGGGGCATTCCCAGCTTTTCTAGGCATCCAGTTCCAATGTCTCACCATCCTTGCAATGAAGAATTGCTTCCTAATATCTCATCTGTATCTATCATCTTTCAGTTCAAAACAATTACCCCTCCTCCCATCACTATGGTCCCTTGTAAAAAGCCCTATCCAGCTTTCCTCCGGGCTCCTTCTAGATGCTGAAAGGCTGTAACAATGTCTCCCTCGAGCCTTCTCTTCTCCTGGCTGAGCAACCTCAACTCTGTCAGCATATGCTTGTGGGAGAGGTGCACTCTGATGCTCTTTGTGGGCCTCTTCTGGACTCACTCCAGCAGGTCTACGCCTTTCTTACATTAGGGCCACAGAGCTGGATGCAGGTTGGGTCTAATGGGAGCAGTGCAGTGGGGAAGAATCACCTCCTTTGCCCTTCTGGCCACACTTCTGATGCAGCCCAGATGGGAAGTTGTGAGTAGCCAGATAGGGAAGCCTGGAGCTGAAGATAATGAGTTGTGGTTTTACTCTCAGAATTCTGCAGAAAGAAGACTGTATACAGTAGATAAATAAAATCCAGAAATTGTGCTAGTTTTCATCTGTGTTGGGGGAAGGTGTGATACAGGGTATTTAAAAGGATTAAGACAGGTTTCAAAATAACTAACAAGATCTGAGGATTATTTATTCTTTATTGTTCCTGTAACTGATTCTATGTTGTCAGCCTGTTTTAGGATTTCAGTTCATGCTCCTGCATTTGTGAAAGGGACTTAATTTAAAGGCTTGCACTGTTTTGTCCTATCACCAAACTGGGATTACACCAGAAGCCTGCCTTGCTTCACATTGAGGTAAAAATCTTTCAGAAGAGCAGATTCATAGAATAAAATCATAGAATGTGTTGAATTGGAAGGGGCCTTCAAAGATCATCTGGTCCAACCCCCCTGCAGTGAGCAATATACTTGTCAAGTATATTGCCCAAGCACAGGAGAAGTGACCCATACATACAAAAATGGATTCCAGTTATTTCTACAGCAGATGTTAGAGCCCATGGTTATTGTGGCACTGTGAGGAATGTAAAACTGGGGCCTTAAACTGAGTCTCTGTGCTGCGTGAGATGTTGTTTACACTTTTCTCTCTCTTCAGATTTTGTGAGAAATCACAGCTTGTATTAAAACGTCCCTAGAGTACAGAGTGACTATACTAGTGCTCTTCTAACACACTGTCAGACCTACTTTCTCTAATTGACATCTAATTGAATACTGGATACAGTATTCAAAACTGAACAGTACTGTGGTGAAAAACACAAGTAATTGTTATGAAAACTTTATCTTCTATTTCAATGACTTAGGAGCTTAAAATTAATGATAGGCTTCTTTCTTAGGAGAGAGAATAGTTTGAAATAATTCACTTCTACAAAAAAATTGATCTAGTTACTCTCTGAAAACTGTAAGTAGTCCTATGTAAATCCCTTTACAGGACTATTAAAAAAAGATCTTTTGCCATCACTGATGGTTAGTTCATTTTTACATGTGAAGTGTGTACATATTCCTTGGAGATGCTTATATCCTCATTTTCCCCTTGAATTATTTTAGTATAGATTTTGAAAAATGTTGTGTCCATTTTCATATACTTTTCTAATGTTGCTGTTTTTCCATAATGCTGGTGAGTTTTTCCAGATTGGAATGCCAATTTTAAAAGAACCTGCCTTTCTCTTCTGCCCTTGCCCTGCATCCTGTGCAAAAAAAGGTCACTGGCCATTTTGTTTTCTTTAACTTAAAATTGTAATTTGCAGTGTTGGTTTTTCCCATTGTAGTCATGATTTCTTGTTCTTTCTGTACTGGATAATAATCTAAAATTATTTGTAATGCTGAATCTGAAGTTATTCAGCTAAAGAAAGAATACACATAAGAAAAAATGGCACAGAACAGTTTTTTGTTTTCTCACATGACATATTCAGTGGCGCAGGTAATGTAGACAAGGCTTTAAAATCTAGATACTTGTCATTAAGTACTTGGTAGTACTCTATCTCTCAAAATCAATTCCTTGATTTGATACACCAAAGGTGAAAAGGTTTGCTGTGAGGGACTTCTTTATCAGTGACAGAAGTTTCCTATCTCTCAGTTCCTAACAGGAAGACAATCGTTCCTCCTTTTGTTGCTTTCTTCCTTTTTTGAACTAAAGAATTGAGTCCTATGAAAAAGCAATCTATATGATATCATGCCTTGCATAATTACAGCCTTGCATTGCTCTATAAAATGTAGTGTGCATGCACAGACATTTTGGTAACTTCTCTGGAAGATCTGCTCAGGCATCCTGTTAAGATTAACATGCCCTCTGTCATCTAGAGTGCTAGAGTATTCTTTAGCGCCCAAGAAAACTGGATTTCTTCCACTCTGCCTTTTTTGGGTTTTTTTAGCCTACCTTTTATTTGTATTAATTTTTTTTGTTTCATGTAGTGCTATTTCTGTGTATCTGTTTGGTAGGTAATGTGGTAGCTAGAGACCTGTTCATACGTGCTTTCTCTAGTGAAAGGAACTGTTGTACAAGCTGTAGTGACTACATCTGACGTGCATGCTATGTAAGATGAGATGGAAAATCCTTAAGGAAGGAGATTTGTAAAAGAACTTAAGGAAAAAAAATCCTGTAACAGACACAGCTTTACAATGGGAGTAAGAACATGGTTAATGTAAGAAAAGTATGCCTTTTAAGTCCAGGTGGAATTATAATGATCTTTTTCAGTAATGTGTGTGAATAGAGTACTACAGAAGGAAGGTGCTCTGCCAACAATGCAATAAAGTTACCTTCTGGTGACAAGGAATAAATTAAGTTACTGCATATCTCAAGGCACTAACACTGCCTCATTAATGACCTTGTATTCTTTTCATTTCAGTCAGTTATCCTATAACAATTCAGCAAAGAATTTTATAGCTTCATAAAAAAAGGGAGTTTACCTTAAAATGAATTATTTCTGATTTTAGTGATTTATGTCCCACATGTAGCCAAATTGAAAGTCATCTTGTTTTCAGAGTTTTGATGGTGGCTATTAAAGCAGATTTGTGTATCCCTTTGGTCCTTCTGGGAAGGATTTTCGGATAGGCTAGTTGACTGGATCCAAAGGATCTTGTTAGTAAAGTAGCAACTATTGATTTGCCATCATTTGCTGGTATTCATGAGGCATATGAACTCAACAGATTTTAATTTTTTTTCTTTGAATCTCTGGATAAAATATCTCTGTTCCTATATTCAGGATGTCAAAATGTAGGTCAGCAGTTTAGCTCACAGGCCATAAAAATAATTGCGTTTCACTTGTATTTTATGCATTTTTGGGGTGTGCAAGTCTGCCAGAATGCAAGCTTTTTTCCTAACTTTTTTCATTCTGATAGTTTTATCACTATATCTTTATATTCAGTTGTATAACATGCTGTAGAAACATATTATATTACTTCCCAGAGATGTGTTGTAAAGTATTTTATATTGAACTGTAGAAGTCACTAAAGAATTTTAACCCGAGGGTTAAAAACCTAAAGGCTTTTAACCTGAGGGAAATTTGAGTTTACCCACTGTAGTAATTATGAAGCCATGGTGACTTTAAATTGCTAACAAACTGATGAATTTTAAAAGTCTGATTAACTGGCCTCACCTTCTTTCATTAAAGTTATTATTTCAAATTTTTAGCTTATTGTTAGTTTGGATCTTTAAAAAATGATAAAGCACCTTCTCTTCTCCTTAAAGACAATTAAGAATTTATCCTTTTTTAGTGCCAGTAGCACGATTTGTAGTATGTGGCACAAAAGAATTGTAAAGTGGTCATAATTACTAAGTGTTGTTGTAGCCCTAATCAGAAGGATTTTTGATTATTATTTTCAGAATGCTTATTTTTGAAGTGTGGAATTCTGTAGAAAGGCTTTTTTCTGTTCCCATCTGCCTGGTGAGTATCTTGTGTTTGGGACTTGGTATCTATTAGTGTCTCCGAGGTGATAGTGATGGAACTTGCCTAAATGTTAGGCTACTTTACCTACCAGACATAGATGAAGCTTTCTGTCTGTATCTTTACGGGCAGCGTTTGAAGAACTCTGATCAAGCAGAATAGGAACAAAGAAGAAGTTAGTTTCAGGATGACCTACAAATGCCAAATTTACCATTTCTGGTTCTGCTTTTTTGTAGTCAAGAGACAGTCAAGAGCAGCCTCAGCCCCTTGAGCACAGCTTCACTGCCAGGCACAGAGCATTTGAGCTGTTGGAGTGGGTCCAGAGGAGTACCACAAAGATGATAAGTGGGCAAGAGCATTTCCTTATGAGGACAGGCTGAAGGAGTTGGGCTTGTTCAGCCTGGAGAAGAGAAGGCTAAGAGGGGACCTCGTAGTAGCTTCTCAGTACCTGAAGGGGGCCTACAGAAAGGCTGGGGTAGGACTTTTTAGTAGGGTACAGGATGGCAGGACTAGTAGTAGTGGATGCAAATTGGAAGAGAGAGATTTAGGCTGGAGATAAGAAAGATGTTCCTTACTGTGAGGGTGGTGAAACACTGGAACAGATTGCCTAGAGAAGTTGTGGATGCCCCCTCCCTGGAGGTTTTTAAGGCCAGGCTGGATGAGGCACTGAGCAGTCTGATCTAGTGGGAGGTGTCCATGCCTATGGCAGAGGGTTGGAACTAGATGATCTTTAAGGTCCCTTCTAACCCAAACCATTCTGTGATTCTGTGGTTGTGCTGTGACCATGTGAATGCAGGTATACAGGCTTGAGTTCTGTGCAACACAGCCCTCCATGTTTCTTCCCTCTCAACCGCATAGCATGTCACAAGTCCTACTGAGTTATTATGAGCTGATCCTGTAATTTTCTACTGTTCTACAATAGGTAGGAGAATTTCTTTTGGCATATCCCTTCCCCAGAGCTAATAAACTTGCTTCAGAACTATTAACCTTGCAATTCAGGCTTGGTATTCTTTGAAGCCAGGAATCATTAACCTTCACAGTGCTAACCATGAGGGAAAAGAACCAAGTGGGGCTCCAACTCAAAAGTAGAGGTCAAAGCAATAAAGGGTTCCTAATGCTCAAAATAACAGTTCTGTTGAATTTGTTGTCTTATTGTGAGAAAACGCCTTGAAGAGGAAATGAAGGTTTGTTGAAGTTGTAGTTTTGATTTGAGCATTGTAATTCCCCCTGATTCTACCCCGGTCATACAGCTGATTGATCTTGCTTTAGGCAAACAGCTTTACCTTTGTGTCTTTCATTCCTCCACCTCAGCTGGGTAAATGCAGTGGAAGTCCTTGTTAGCCTATCTGTACAAGTTTGTGTTTTAATGAGACATAGAACTCAGTGTGTTATAACCTCATATGCCTTGTTATGCTTGATATGATGCATCATTCTATTGCACTGTTGCAGGTTTGTTATGCTGAATAATAACCAGCCAACAGCTACTTTCACAAAATTCAAAGTGTACATTTCTGTTCATAAAATCAAGCCTGTTCCTTCCATATATTTTGTTCTAGCATCATTTCCCCAGTGGGGTTGCCTGACGAGAGTTCATGAAACTATTTTTACAGCTATGGCTATAACAGAGGATGATGACTAATTACCCATATCTTGTTATTTTTGAGATGTTTTCCCACAACCTGATTTTATAAAATAAGTTGCTTCATTAAGAATATTTTAATGATTTTACTTTGAGTTGTCTCTTCAGCTGTTTATTAGAAATAGTTAAATATGTGTTAAATATAGTATTTGTCACTTCAGTTCATGTTTCCTGGGATTTTTTTCCTTGATTGCCTGATCTCATAATCTGGTTCACTGCTGCCTGAGGATGGTGGGAGTTGTAATCAGTTGCTCAGTAACCTGTAATGAGCAAATTTAAGAAAGCTAGCCACAACTTTGTACAATACTGCAACTTTGTAAATGGTTTTTTGGCTTTACCCCCCTTTTTCGACAAATAGCTTTGTGATCATAAGAAATATGCTTGTCTGACCCCATTTCCAGTCTCATTAAATTTGCTAGTGTCTGTTAGTGGTTGGATTTCTGAGCTCTTATTAGCCCTGAGGGATTTGGAGTGATGGCACAAAATACATACAGAAATTTAATAAGAAACTGAAATGTGACTATTAGCAGTGCTGGTTCATTCTTTTTTTCTCCTCACAGTATTTTAGAGAATGGGGTGAAGTGTGTGTGTGCATTATAGAGTTGTAGAATGCTTTAGGTTGGAAAGAAAATTAAAGATCATCGAATACCTACCTCCCTGCTGTGAAGAATGCTTTTGAAGGAATACTTTTGCATCATTGCTCTATCAGGATTCTTTTTAATGCATGATACTTTTAACAAAAACACTTGAGCTGAGATTTTCTCAGAATAGCTTACAAAGACAGATGAGAACCAGAACTGCATGGGGAGATTGCCCTTCCCTTTTTATTTGTGTTGTTCACTTTTGGTATCATGTCATTCTTTTCCTTCTCCTACTCAGCATTTCATCTGAACCCTTCAGTTCTTCAGTATGTCTTCGTACATGGACATGTGCCCAAGTTATTTTAGATGTTTATGTGGAGGCTCATATGAGGAACGTGTAAAGTCACACTTAACACTTTTTATTAGCTTCTCCACTGATTGCTGTTTATTGCTTCAAAGAAACACTTTTGGCAAAAAATTATCACCTAGGAGTTAAACAAAACAGGAAAGATGAAATTATAATACACAAATATAACGTGGGAGTCATTACGTGCTTTCTACAGGTATGTTAACTTCAGTTTTTGTTTTGAATTTACATTTTAATCTCCAATCATAGAATCACAGAATGGTTTGGGTTGGAAGGGACCTTAAAGATCATCTAGTTCCAACCCCCCTGCCATGGGGAAGGACATCTCCCACTAGACCAGGTTGCTCAATGCCTTATCCAGCCTGGCCTTAAACACTTGCAGGGAGGGGTCATCCACAACCTCTCTGAGCAACCTCTTTCAGTGTCTCACCACCAATTATTGTTTCTGGCGTACAGCAGCACTGAGTCTCAAATTAGGTCTATAACCAGAAGTGAGCTTAGTTATGTTTTTATACCTCAAAGAAGTCTAAAAACTTTGACACTACAAACAGTCCATTATCATTAAAGATCTGTATACATCCCTGCAGCTTGTTAGGGCAAGTTTTCTGTACTTCAAGCAAATAAATGACTAATTTGTTATGGTTACATAAAAGAAGACTGTTAGGATTTCAGGCATTCTTTTATGTCAGAAATAGCCCAACTTTTTCCTAATAGGCAGCAAAGTGCTGCTGCTATTTGTCTTAAGACTATTCTCCAAACTTTCATTTCTGCTGTAGCTATTAGGCAGCTGTGGAAGGGGCAGGCAAGTGATAGATCAAACTGTTGAAGAGGTGGTCAAAAATCTGTCAGTGGTGTGATCCAGAGATTGTTCAGCATAGCACAGAGGATTCCCTCGGGAACCTCTATTCTTTAGTTTTCTCAAGAAATATGAAATGGGAACAAACTAATCCTGTATGTAGGTATAAGGTGGTTATTTCACAACAGCATAGGTCTACTAAAAAAATGAAGGGAAATAAAGTATTTTAGGACCGATTATCAAGTATTTGTGTTGTTGTACACCGAATTAATGGTAATGCTGAAAAAAATTGATGAGAAATTGTTCTTTTTGAATATTTCTAAGGTGTTTGTTTTACCTCTGCAAAAAGATATTGTTTCTTATCTGTACCACTCAAGTATTTTAAATCAGCAGAGAATAATCTTACTTTCTCCCATATAGCTTCTATTTGACAAAAAAAAATCTCAAAAATCAAGATATTAATAGGCTAATGGTTCCAGCAGAATGTAACATATGGGACTAACATTAGAACAGCAATGTGAAATTAAAAGGTATTAAAGGAACCACTTTGAGGCCAGACTTAGGTGATATTTCACTTTAAGTGAAGTATCATGATATTTGATTTAAACTGTGTGTTCTGTGAAAATATGCATACAATACAGACAAAAGTAAAATAATGACTTGATTGGCAAGTGCCCTGTCATAGTTTCATTCCTGTCATCACCAGCCATCATTTCAGGCAGTGGTGGAGTACAGGAAAGACTAGTTCCAGTAAGGTGTGCTTGATTTAAAACTCCATAGTAACTAATCAAGGATGCAGCGAGACAAAGATGCCCCTCTGCTCAGCTCTGGTGAGGCCCCACCTGGAGTACTGTGTCCAGTTCTGGAGTCCTCAACATAAGAGGGACATTGAGCTGTTGGAGCAGATCCAGAGGAGGGCCATGAGAAGATCTGAGGGCTGAAGCATCTCCCCTATGAGGGTAGACTAAAGGAGCTGGGGTTCTTCAGCCTGGAGAAGAATCAAAGTAGCTTACCAGTACCTGAAGAAAGTCAAGGGTAGGACTTTTTAATAGGATATGTGATGGAAGGTCAAGGAGTAACGGATGTAAATTGGATGAGGGTAGATTCAGACTGGATATAAGAAAGAAATTCTTTACTGTGAGAATGATGAGACACTGGAACACGCTGCCCAGAGAGGTGGTGGATGCCCCCTTCCTGAAGGTATTTAAGGACAGGCTGGATGAGTGGATCTAGTGGCAGGTNATTTAAGGACAGGCTGGATGAGTGGATCTAGTGGCAGGTGTCCCTGCCTATGGCAGGGGTATTTGAACTAGATGATCTTTAAGGTCCTTTCCAATCCAAACCATTCTTTGAGTTCCTGAATACTGGAAGAGGATATTGTCCGATTCCTACCAGTCTCAGTAGAACCCATGACCTCTGTCAGTATTCCTCTTCAAACCCTCCATTATCACACTTTAACCAGAAGTGTTGTGAATTATCTCAAATCCTCAAAATTTCCACGTTCAGATCAGAGGTCTGGGAGTCTGAGGTGGTAGGAAAAATGTACAGGTGGGGGAAAAAGCTAAGAAGCGTTTTCTCAAACCAGGACAGTTGTCAATACACAACTGAAAAAAAAATAGAAGATATTTGGGGTTGTTTTCACTGATTCAGTTATAGGAGTAAGTTTACATTGTTGATTTTGCAAAAGAATTTTGTTTTACCACTTCTACCTGGAGAATGGAATGCTATTTAAAGGTGGGTAATTGTGGAAAGCTGCTACTGCTTTGTGTTTTCTGTCTCACTGTTTCTAATGCTCATTTTTTGACCAGCCTTAAATAGATTCATTGTTGTTTCTGTAGTATATTGAAAATGGGTTATCTTCAGCTTTTATGCATAGCAGTATTGAGACACAGGAAAGCAGGGTTTTTTTCTGGTTTAGTTTGGGGTGCTTGTGTAGTTTTTAATGCTTTTTTTTAATGGTAACAGAGTACAGAGGTACATGTCAGTGTTATTTGAAGAGCAATTTAAATTATTAATTTCTGGGATATGTTGTAATATTTTCCCCCAAATGCTAATTGTTTTATTGCTTCTTGTCTCCTGATTTTAGTAGGATCAGCGGCTTTGCTTTTAATGGATAATCTCTAGCCCATACTAAGGAATTCAGTCAGATGAAACTTCTGTGGCAGAGAGACACTTGAGAGAGAAACTCTACCCCCCTTCAAGTTAGGGTAGTTTTGATTCTGGTTCACATGTTTTTGGATTTAGGATCTGAGTGGGGCGGTATTATTTGAACTGTTCCAGAAGCAGGTGTCAGTTGAGAGGTGGAATCTGAATTGTACAGTCTTTTCCTTGCAGTGAGTGTGCTACGTCAGAGCTGAGATTCCTGCCAGGTTTTTCTGTATCAACAGCAGTTATAGAAAAGCACATTCTACTTGAGAACTGATAGATTTTGAGAAACTGTTGAGCATGTGCTTGAAAAATTTTATGAAGTGATGAAAAACCTTTAATGAAGATATATTGATTTATTCGTAGACTCTGTAAAACAGTAGAACATCAAAATCGCACGCAGGAAAAGAAAAAGAATCTACTTACATTTGGTTCTCTATCTAGTGGAGTCAGTTATCTTATTTTCTGGTTGTGTGGTGGAACCAGGAAAAGTTTGTTAATCAGACACTTCAGAAATACATAAATGTTTTTTCATTCCTCTGAAGATTTTGCTCTCATAATAGAGACTGACAAAGGGAAATGTTGCATGAATGAGTTATTCCTTTGTGGATCACACATATTTTCCAGCTGTGAGGAAATTGTTATTCTATAGTAATTTCTATGAAGCAAATTTCATATCTGGACAGAATTTATATTATGGAGTATTTCCTTGCTTCCATTTCTGATACATTTTTACATCAAATTTGCTTGCTCTACTGTGAGGTATCATAAAGCATTATAACAGAAAAAATACCTAGTTCCACTTATCCTTTAATTGTTTTTTTAATGCAAAATATTGTACTCACATAAAATATCTATTTATTTATATTTGGTGCCAGAGGCTAATTCATTGAACCTTGGATGTATTATTGCAGAACAATGGTGTTCACTACATTTTTTTGCTCCTGTTTCCTAGGTTCCTTTCATGACCAGTAAGAATTCATTATTGCTAAATAAATAATTGAGGAGGCATAATTGACTTATTTTTGTGCAATGATACTGGGATGATGCTTTTTTTTTTTTTTTTTCCTCTGGAGAACATCATTGTCCTGGTTTTAAGGCACAGTAGAATATGGAGCCTGCATGCCCTTATGAATCATGGAAAACTCATTTGTGCCAGAGATTCAGTGACGGTGACACAAAATCTGCTCTCACTAAATGAAGAGGAATAGATAGATATGCTTTTTCATCCTACTCACCAAGAAGGGGGACCTCTCTTCTCTTGTCATTGTTAGGAATATTTTCTCAGTCTCTGTGAAAAGGACTTGTTTCTATCCTCCATGGTATGTAATTCTTTTCACCTGCTCCCCTCTGAAGGTGGAGATTGACACCTTATGCAATGGAGCTCTTGTTACCAAAGTCTCTTCTCTCCCTTGCTCCTCTTTTATGTCTGAGATTGCCAGAGTTGCTGTGAGCAGTAGTAAGGTGAAAAGTCTTCACTAATGAATTATTTCCAAGGTATGAGCGGTGCATGAGGATCCTAACCCGTTCATCTTTACTTTTACCTGGGTATAGTTGTTTCCTTGGTCCATTCAGGATTTTTAAGAACTTTCCTGAACTCTTGTCTTTTTTTGTTCTTGAAATCCAATTGCTTTGGATTTTATGTTTTAATAAAATTATTTTTGCTCAGGTATACTTCACATTTCAACTCTTGTCACACACTCAAAAACAACTTTATGGTAGTGAAGATTATACACATACTAATTTACTAGTAGGTACTGAAAACAGTAGCTTAACAGCTAATGACAAAGGAGTGAAATGGGAAAGGGTAATGGCAAGGATAATTTTTGAAAACGGAGATTTAGAAGTAGACTTCAAGTACTGAAGAAAAAGAATGACCAAAATCAAATGATTATGCATTTAGAGACTGAGAACCACCAAGTCTGCAACAAATTGTAGTTTATTTGATGGAAAAAAATAAGTATGAGAAGGACCTATGTATGCTAGTTGATAATAAAATGACCCTGAGTGTATTTGCCAGTGAGATGTGGTGATGAAGGCAACAAGGTCAGTCTTGGACTGTTTATCAAGTGAGATATTTCTAGTGGAAACAAGGGTATGCTAACATCACTGGGCAAATTACTGTGATATGTTATCAAGCATGATATCAAGTCTTTCATTAAAAACTGAATTTTGCAGCAGCTACAGATGTACCAAGCTGTTTAGGACAAGGGTACTGGAAATTATTTTAGATTCATAAAAGGAACCTAAAAATTTTGCTTGCTAGTCTTGTGAAACAGAAGCTGGGATCATGTGTATGCTTTATGGAAGTGCATTGAAAAATAAATTCTTGATGAAAACTAGTACCACAGTATTCCTTTTCAATTTTTCAACTCCTCTGTTGAAGGGTTAATGCTCTGATGTGAACCTTAGAAAAGACAACATCAGGCTATCCTTTTCTTACCCATATTTTGACAGTTTTAGCTAGAGTTGATGTGCAGTAACTGTGGTTTCATGAATGATAACTGATCTCATAACTCCCTGTAAAAATGATTGTTGCTTCCTTCATTAAATAATCCAGGCTTTACTTAATCAGTAGGGTTAGGACCTTAAATGAGTAAATAGTAAAAGGTGAAAGGCTAATGGTGGTGCTCGTAACGCATGTCATAACTCCTTTGGAAAAGGCACAGAGTGGTACTGTTTGTTACTACACCACAAATTAAGACAGATTTGGAGAAAGGAGGAAAAAAAATCAAGAAGGCGCTATTTTTATAGACTTTCATGTTTGTCTCCAAATTAGTCCTTGCTTGTAATTGTGTCTGACCCCAAATTATTTTTAGTGTTGTTTTTCTCCTTTCTTTCATTCCTATTTCTCCTACCCTGCTTGGTAATTATAAGGAGCTCTCTCTAACAACATTTGTTCTTATAAAACTATGAAGAGTGTTGCCCTCTGTAATTACAAGTGTAGCATAAGCATCAGGATGTAGTGAGCTGGGGTGAACTCTCTGGTTAATACTTTGTGCATGTTCTTTCCTGCTGTTGGCCTGGTTGGTCTTTTTGGTTCTTTTTGTCACACAGTGTAAGAAACATGCCCAGCTATTTATGGGAAGGGGAATTTTATGTATACTCATTTATTAGTAACTTCACTGTATGCTGATGATTGTATCCCTTCAAGACTATCAGCATACTTTAGTCATGAAATTGGACTAAAAGGTCCTGAAAGAAGCTGTAAAAATGTTCTGAGCAGGTCTGCCTTTTGATTCTCAATCGGACAATGCTGTTCTGCTTATATTCGCTAAATACAGTCCAAAGTCATGGCTTCTGTCACAGTGCTCAAAGCTCAGACCCCTCAGCTCTTATATCTCATTTTACAGGGAAACTCTTATTGTTTCATGTTTTTGCAAGACCTAGGCTGTCATTTGCAAGGAGAACATGACTAAGGGGATCTTGCCTCTTCAGCACTGCTTTTGTTTGTGTATTGGAGAATAGTTTCTCTGAGATGGAGAGAATGGCTGCTTCATCTAGCACTTTGTCTGAGGAAGGAAGGAAACCTGCTTACTCACTGCAGAGCAAATGATTAAGTTGTATGCTAAAGAAAGGAACAAATATTCTTCACAAAGCTTGGTCTGTGTTTAGGGTTTTTTTGTCTTTACATATAACTCTGTCATGCTGATATTCTGTTGATATAATTAAAAGTGAACGAGAGCTGATACAAGAGAGAATTAATTAATTGGATGGTCTTATTTTTTTTTCCATGTAGAGCACAAAAACTGTCTTATAGTTTGACAGTTTGGTTAAATGAGTTCAGGGAACAACAAACGTAGCTAATGAAGTGCATAATACTGCTGAAATGAACTTGCTGAGGAAAACAGAGTTTAGCTGGTGATCAGTCACAAATGGGTTATCTGAAATTCAACAAGTAACAGATTGTTATATATAGACAGAGTAAAAAAAGGACAGTGTTTAAAAACAATGAGAAGAGGAAAATTAAAAAGTACTCCATCAGAGTTGCACTTTCAGAATTCGTAAAATTTGCTTTCATTTCATTTCATTGACCAGTGGTCAAATGGAGATTAAAATATTATAAGTGTGTCAGTATCTTGTACCAACACATTTGGGTAAAGGAATCTAGGAACAGTGTATTTATGCTGCCAGTCCCTCACCTCTACTTCAACAGAGGGAGAGTGTTTTTTTACTAAATCTACCATATTGTCCAAGTTGTAGAGCAGCTGAAATGATGTTCTAAGTCTGTTGGGTTCTTCAAGTTCTATCAAACTCCATCAAATCTGATCTGAGACCGTAACACTTAGCTAGGTGAACTCTGTGATATTACCATATTCAGACTTAGCAAATTGGTTTTGCATATTTTAGTAAACTTACTAGTTTACAGTGAGTCTACAAAAGAAATAGTATTCATTGAAAGTTTGAATTAATAATGCTAAGCAAATATGAATTCACCAGATGTGTTTTAGTCCGTTATCATTGTGACAATATTAGGATACTGTTTGTTCAGCTTTGCCTGGAATTGGGCCAATTAGTAGCCTTAAACTGTCATTAACTCACTGATAACAGAGTTTATCTAGCATTTTCCTTCTTTCTGCCAGGAAATATTATCTTTTACAGCTGTCTTTACTTTCTGTGAAATCAGTGGCTTCTGTGCTTGTTGAGACAGCTACTGTTGGAGCAATTTAATGTTCCTGGCTCAAGATAAAGATCCACAAACCCAGTCTGAACTAATCCTTTTGCCTCCTGACTATACTTTCAGTTGACAGAGGCTGGAAAGAACCTGTCCCTACTGAAACTATCACCATGTAAAGAAAATATCATATATAAGTTTATCCTAGGATTTATGTAAGCTAATTGGCAAGCTGAATTGGTCTGTGATTTTAAATTTTGTCTTTCTTATGTTCTATGGTGTGCCAGTAATTCTGGGATGGTATAATATTTCAAGACATTTTTAGAGGGACAACTTGCAGTGAGGATTTCTCAGAAAAACATAAAGATCTGAGAAGAGCATTGGTGCAGCACTTAACACTGAATGATTTATTTGGCCTTCTAAATAGGTGTGATGAAGCTATAGTTAATTTAAACATCATACCTTATATGCTACATGTATTGGTAGTGTTCATGGTTTTAACAAATTTTCATGGTGGTTTCAGTAAATCTGTTACCCAGCAGTGCAGGTGATTAAATTTGGTGGTAATGAATTTTCAATAAAAGGCAAGGAGGGATCACTGTTGGATTGGGTCACATGAAGAAGTATCACTTAGCAGAGAAGTAGAAAAAGAGGATGCTAGTCTCTTCTACCAAGTAACAAGCAATAGGAGAAGAGGAAATAGCCTCAGTTTGCACCAGGTTAAGTTTATATCTGATATTAGGAATAAATTAACTGAAAGGGCTGTCAAGAACTGGAATAGGCTGCCCCGGAAATTGTTGTAATAACTACCCTGATGGTATTTAAAAGCCTTGTGAACATGGTGCTTAGGCACATGGCTTAGTGGTGGACTTGGCAGTGTGAGGTTAATGGCTGCACTCAATGACCTGAAAGGCCTTTTCTAACCTATATTATTCTGTGATTGAGGTATCTCTGATGAAAAAACCACTTAACTTATTATTACTATGGTAATACATTTGCATTCTACATGTAATTTTTGAGTAGTTATGGATTTGTAATAATGTATTTATTTATTCTGCATGTTGGCATGGTTATTCCAAAACTGGTGGTGATGCCTCTATTCTGCTGCATTTCTTTGTGGTTTAAACCTACCTCTATATTAAATGGAAATGTTAAAGCATAGAAGGGTGGTCAGTGCTGGCTAATGGAGTTCTATGTTCCACAGTGCACTTCAGGATATCTGAGTACAGTATGTCCTTTCTTAAGTTGGTTTCTTCAGAGGAATGTTTCAGGGCTGATTGTTCTGTTACTGCCTTCCTTTCAGGAAATTGTTAGACTTCAGTAGCTGTAACATTAAGTAATCATTGAACAAAATTAAAATACCATTTCAATATAGCCTGTTAACTTTTTGAGAACAAGGAACTGATCTGATTTTTATCAACATTTTGTGCAGATGAATAAACTCATCTTTTATCCGAAAAAATAGTAAAATCAAGGAGAAAAAAGAACATATGTGGCTAACCTTTTAGCTTACCACATCAACTACAAATACCAATATTGCCCTTAGACTGGTTTACAAAATGTATGTTCACTTAAAAACCAGAAATCTGATTCTCAGCTACCTTGAAGCTGTTTTGTGTCTTCTTGGCTAGCTCTCTTCCTTGGCTTTATAAATTTTTGCTAAAATCAGTGTGAATGCAATAAAATAGATCTACAAAGCTGTTTTATGCAATTGCTATTATGTGAAGCACCTTGAGGATAAATAAGAGCTGTTTCTATGTGTCTTCACTGGATTTTCCCACAGAGAGTTGAGCTCTGCTGTTCGTTCTATTGATGTAGAAACTGGCCCTGGGTATATTGGATACCTATGAATAATTTTGAAAAGATAGATTAGGAAAAAATTAAAGAAAATTTATGTTCAAAGAGTGGGCTAAATCCATTCCAGAAGTTGTTTGTTGCCAATTAATTACCCAATTCTAATTAGAATAATAAATTTGAGCACAGTTTGAAGACTTGGCATTGACTTTCACTGTAGGCTTATCTGAAAGCTGTACTAAATGCTATCATTAGGATTAGTAATAAATCTGTCATAATACATGAAAATGGATAAAAAGGCTAAGAAGACCAAAAAATAAAATTCAACTGAGCAGAAATCTTTAGACTTTATAAATATGGCCACTGGAATTATTCACGTGAATTGATCATCATGGACTTCAACAGAATGTTATGAAACACAAAACTCTTGCACTTAGTGCAACTCAGTGCTAAAATGAGCATATAAGTCTTTTTGAAAATGTGAATGTTACAGTGAAAAACAAAGTGTCTGTACTGTAAGTAAAACTGTAGAACAGAAGCTCAGGCTGGAAGTTTTGAACTAATGACCTGCTTTAGTTATTTTTCACTTCTATACTCATGTAGCACCAGCATGAGATAAATCCTTTAGATATCTGTCATTTTGTGTATCCTAAATATTTTGAGATTCATTAGTTAAAAAACTACTTACTAGATTGAAAATAGCAAGGAAGAAGTGTTGCTACTGGAGTAGTCTATTGTATTTGTCTTTTTAGAAAATTAAAATGGGATTTTTTTTCTATGTTATTGAAATTTTCCTGCAATGTGTTATATAGTATAAAACTGTGTATGAAAGGAGGTCTGAACACAATTTGAAACAATATACTTACAAAAATAGTTATTCTAAGCTGGCGTCAACCAGTGATACTAAATGATCCTGTCAAAATAATTTTTAAAAGAATTTTTTGGCAAGTACACTGGAATTCAGACTAATGAAATTGCTAGTTATTCAAGTTCAGGTGAGTGCTGTTGAAAACTTCATCAAATATTTTACAATGTCAATTAAAAAAGAATGACTTTGAAGAAGTGCTGGAGACTTCTTTTGAATTTTTATTTTGCACTGAATTATTTTTACTGCTGTTTTTACATGAAATGCTGCTTTTATAATGTACAGTGTAGATAAATTGCTGTTGTGTCAATATGCCATGATATACTAAATTGAGAAATTCTAACTGGTGCATCCAAATATCTGCCAGTGGCTCAGTTACTGTTGCTCAGTTAATTAGAACTGAGGAAAATCACATTCATAAAGTTCCTTATGCTCAAAGCAACCTTGCTTAATGTATTTTACTACTTGAAAAATAGCTCTAATAGCAGCATAACACTTTATGTCAGATCAATTTAAAATGATGTGCAAACACAAAAATTCTCTTAATACAGAGTCACACAAAATGTAAAATGCCAGAAGAAATCATATGTTAATTATTAATGTAAAGTAGTGTCCGATAGGAGAGGAAGGGAACTGAAGGATTATCTTTTTCACCCTACCTGTGAAATAATGAAATCAAAATTACATGTTAGCAGTCATGGAAAGGGTCCTGAAATCGGAAAAAATTGTCTTTCTGGAAGGTAAAAGTTAAATATTTCTCTGGAAAATGAATAAATGAAATTATAATTTTGGGTAATCTTGGGAAATATTGACAGTACAGAAAATATGATTCAAACATGTAAGTCCATTTTTACTGAATCTTGCATACTGTGTGCTCTTTCCTCTTTGAGGAAAACTCAAATAGATTTTTTGAGAAGGTGGGGGAGAGCAGGTGGATGACAAGAGGATCGGGATCACTTCTGTACAGATCAGACTAGATGCCTATTTTCGCTGCCTTGGAAATAAGATAACTGAGAGCATATGAAATACTGAATTACATGAAGAGGATGAACACAGAACTTTCATTTTGTTGTTTTCTAGCATACAAGAACTGAAGAGTTTTGTGTCATTACCTCCAGGCGACAAGTCTAAAGCAAACAGATAAACACTTTTTCATGCATAAAATAATGAAACAATGTGAAACATTGCTAATAGATGTTGCAAAGGCCAAAAGTTAAACTGAGTTCAAAACTATAATAATGGTTACTTTTGTTTCATGAGCTGTAAAAACATCCTGTTCAGACACAACTTCTGGCTTAGGAAGTTCCTGAACCACTAATTGCCAGAAGATGGGAAGGAGGGATTACTCAGCTCTTGCTGTGCCTCTTAAAATCTTTTCTCATGCTTCACCTAATAGTCACATTGGGAGCAGGCTAATGGGCTAGACAGAATGTATTTTTTTGTTTTATTTTTTTTGGGTCTGACCTATTATGGCTGATTTTATTTTGTCATTGTAGAGGGATTTTTTTCAGTAATGGGGAGAGAAAATGGAAATTTCCAACTTGTTTTAGGAAGTCAGTAAATGCTGTCTGGTTAATGATTCTTAAAAGCTAATTAGGAATGATCACACTTTTTGCTTTCTTAATTTTAAAGTATAAAAATATTTCTCTAAATACAGTGTGATGTGTATGAAGGTATATAGCTTCGATATTTCACTGAGTAATCATGGTATACATGTGTTTTAAAGAATGCACCAGAAAAGCTGACAGAGTGAGCTGGGGGAATTTTCTTTGTTTCCTTTCTCATAATAAAGGTGAATGGTGTTATTTTAGCCATTTCTCTGAGTAAAGGAATACTAAGTTTCAATTACAGAACATTCTAAATTCTACAGTTCTGACAATTAGTAGATACATGAGCAAACAGGGAGAGTTTCTTTAACATCTTTGCCATTTTTATCTGATTACATAATCTTTTTTTCTTCTCAGAGTGAAGATTGGGTTTTGGGATCAAAGGAAATATAAATTATTTAAAAAATTTTTTCCCTTCTATTTTAGGTATTTTCTGTGCAAATTTATAATGTTAGGGATTCATCTGTATTTCCTAAAGAGAGGTTTCGTCAATTACCGTAGTGCACTTTAGAAATGAAAAATACATTCCTCTGTGTCAAGTAAGTTTAGCCTCTATTGGATGCAAAATATGCACATTGCTATAAATCATAGTCCCAAACTTCTAAAGTTGTTATTTTTGTTTATTAGGAAGTCTTGCTTCAGATCCAAAAAGGCAATAAGGAGAGTACATGCATAGAGTGAGGAAAGTGAGTCCCAATCGATCATGAAATACAATTAAGCAATATTCAAAGCTGAGTGAAATAAGGACCTGAAATAGCAGTAGCCTGTCTAGTTCAAAATTAAAAGTAGTTTTGTTGCATATGGTTGAAAAGGGGGATTGGGTCAATGAAACTCATCTCTTGTGCCTTGTTTGCTGTTGATTTATGTGATGTTATACTTGAGATGAGCCTCCTTTTCATGCATATGTTAGGAAATTTCGGTCAATTGTGGAATGTTACTTCAGTGGTCTGGAAGGACATTACTGGAGTTCAGCTGGTGCTCAGAGTATCAATGGAAGCACAAGAATTAAAGAGGTTTTCTGCCTGATCGTCCTTAGCTTGACTAGTGTAATTGTAATTTCTTCTAATGCTAAGGCTTTATATAGCAGCATGGAGGATTACTGCTGTGATGCTGAGGTACAGTTAGCAGAATATGCATAACAAAGAATGGGGGCTACAATACAAATTTTCCTTTATCTCTGTATGGTATAGCATTTTCTAAAATGGTAGTATATATCCAGAAGATAAACAAGAACCCATAACACCATGAGACTAGCTCTGTGATACCAACAGAAGTTTGAAAAAATGAAATCCATTCCCTTATTTTATTTTCACTGCTAAATATAAAATTTATGTTGATATTTTGAAGTATGTAATGTTAATGCTTACCAAGAAATTAAGATATACAGTCTTCCACTGATGAAAGCTGTCAGAACAATTATTTTATTCACTGTAGATCTGAAATCTGAAATTCTGTCTGAGTGAAGTGGCCCCTTTGGACATAGGTTGTATGTGTAAATATGATATTTGCTGATCATTCTTGTGTGTAATTTCTGCAGAAACTGGTTTAAATGTAAAAACCCCCCAAAAATTTAGATGATATCTAGAGTTGGTCTATGTGTTTTGCCTTGATTTAGAAGCAAGGGCCAGGTGGAAGCCCTTGGCAGATGCCATGCTCTTTCCTTGTGGAACTCCCTCCTGCAGAGGGGAACAGAGGTCCAGTCTTAGGTGGTAGATGAGGGTCTTCATTTGGTGCAGATAGTCAGAGATACCTCAGGAGGCAGCAATGGGCCAGGCAGGCCTGTGAGAAGGAGCAAATTTCTAGGGACACAAAGGGGTTAGGATCCTGCCACTGAGGAATTCCTCAGCTAAAAGAAACTGAAGCAGAAACCATAGATTTTCTGCAAAGCTGAAGTAAGTGAATATGAATTCTGTCTCAGGTGCCACATTTTACTAGCTGAGAGGGCAAGGGCAAAGAACACATATCCATTGTCCTTGCATCACAGTGAACTCATCAAGAAGTTAATTTCAGCCTCATTACTTCACAGCATGTTTGCTGTAGTACAAAAGTGAGCTTTGGTAGTCAGATCTACAAGCTGTACAGAGGAATAAAAGGGAAGGTAAAGGTCTGTTCAGGAAGTAGAATATATCTGTGGTTTAAGGGATTAGGATATGATGGAAAAAGAAAATGCTGACAATACTATTCACTATGTTGGTTTGGTTTTGTCAGAGTGGGTGGAAAAGCTGTGAAGAGATGCTACAGGGTAAACTATTTTCTGTTAAGTATCTAGGAGACAAAGTGTCTAGAAGAAGCTGATAGTTTAGTCCCATAAGCAACAAGTAAACATACCCAAAATTCCGCTCCTTTAACATATTAATCTCTGAATGTAGAAATATTTCCCCCAAAAGAGTTGCCTAAACTTTTGCTGTTTAGTTGTCTCTAATCTCCGCTGATATTTCACAAATAATATTGTAGTATGGTATGTGGTATAAAAGGGTTTAGAAACCCAAACTCTATTTGAAATAGAGAGGTAAGTATGTTGCTGTAGTAAGTACAAGCAAACAGTTTGCTCAATTGGTTGCTTTGTGTCAATCAGTTGTAATCTGGTAGGTGAATGTGACAGTACAGTATTGATGGTGACTTGTTCTAAAGTTTTCTTTTTTACCCCATTCTTCTCTTCATTCCAGCATGCACTTAATTCAGATGGACTCTGTTCAGCGATGGATGGAAGACTTGAAGCTGATGACAGACTGTGAATGTATGTGTATTCTCCAGTCCAAGCCAATCAGCATTGAGAAAGATGAACCAAGTGAACTTCTCCTTTCCTCCCAATATAGCACATGTGATAATTTGCAGCTGCTATTAAAGAGGGCTTGGATCATAAGCACAGAGTTGACTAGGATTGCTCAAAAGCTGGAAAAGAATAAATGGCCAAGGGTCCACAGCATGACAGTAAGAGTCAACTGCCATGTGCGTTCCATGATAAATGAATACAATGCAGTCACCAGGAATTCTTCTGAAGAAATGCAGCAGGTAGGATGCCTAAGCTGATGTTGTGCTTATCTTGATTTTTTTTTAATTGTCGAGATCAAAACTTTATTCAAAATGTAAAATTGTGCAAAAAAATCCTTACATACTAATATTGGTATCTTAAGATTTTTCCTATCCCTTTTTAGCAATGTAACATCCTTGACCCATTTTTGATCCTATTTTATCATAGTCCTGATTCTGTATGTTATTGATAATGAAAAACTAAATTTTAAATGTTTAATTTCTGAGGACTACTGGACTAAAGTAGTTGCCTAATCTGTGAATTCCTTTGTGTTTATAATGTAGAAAATATCCAATTTTTGCTGATCTCAATTTTATCTCAACTCATTTGACTCAAAAAAGTAGAAAAAGGATGTCAATATGAAATATTACTTTTCTAGACTGTTTTCAACTAATTATCTGAATGAGCATTATTAATTTAAAGAAATCATATGTATGGATATTCTTTAAAACTACTTCACCTTTCTCTGCAGTTTGAAAAGCTTCTAATAGACAAGTGCTCAGAATTCACAGCATTCACAGAAAGGTAATTTAAATTTTCTATTTGAAATACTAATTTTGCAGTTTTGTGTTGTAGAATTTCTAATGAAAAGTGCAAATCTACTAACACCCTCAGTGTTTTAATTAAACCCCCAGCCCCAGCTCTGAAAAGGTGTTTAAATGCTACTTTTCAGAGGGTGAAGTGAGTAGCTTTTTATCTTCACTGCATTCTAATGAAGGATGGAGTTTGCTGTTGAGCCAGCCTGGCATAGAGACAAGCTATGTGGAAGTGGATTTTTCATGTCTTTTAGACATCAAGGGAGAAAGTCTGTCTCTAACAGAAATCAATGACAAAGTTCCTTTCAAGTTCTCCAGAGCCAAGATTGGAGCTGTGTGGAAACTTACAATCCAAAGCTGTTGTACTCCATGTTCTTGTATTCACATTGCCATGAATTATAGAATAATAGAATCATAGAATGATTTGGATTGGAAGGAACCTTTGAGATCATCTAGTTCCAACCCCACTGCCATGGGCAGGGACACCTCCCACTAGACCAGGCTGCTCAATGCCTCATCCAATCTGGCCTTAAACACCTCCAGGAAGGGGGCGTCCACAACCTCTCTGGGCAGCCTGTTCCAGTGTCTCACCACCCTCTCCAAAAGGAACATCTTTCTTATATCCAGTCTAAATCTCCTCTCTTCCAGTTTGTAGCCTTTACTCCTAGTCCTGCCAATCCTGTATCCTATCAATAAAGTCCTACCCTTGCCTTTCTGTAGACCCCCTTCAGCTATTGATAAGCTACTATTAGTGAAACAAACCAAAATAAGTACATGTTCCTTTGAGTTGCAGTTGTAGGTTTTCTTAGCTCTGTGCACTCCAGAATGCCAAGACTGGGGCAATAAGATTCTCTTTATAATTCTTCTCATGATCTTTCTCCTGTCTAACATGTTATCCTGTTACGTCCAGCACAGTTCAATTGGTCAACCCTAAATCAGGTCTGTCCCTCCTCATCTGTTTCACAAAAAGTTGATTCACATTGCTGAAAGGCAGGAAAAGCAAAAAATGGGCCTACTGTGTAGGTAGAGGCACTGATCAAACCAACTGTTTCTCTCATTAGAATGACCTGCCTGGGTGGAAGATGTTTTGACAGTTCAAATGACTGCATTCCTATGAGGAGGCATCAGTTATTTCAATTGAATTGTACAGTTTTCCATCTTTCTCATTTCTTCAATTTACAGCCAAATAACACTTGTTATAGGATAGATATACTAACTCTGCTGTATACAAAATTTCTGTATACAAAGCAAAAAACTTCTGAGTATGGTGTTTACATTTAAATGAAATTTACTCATCTCGATGCGCATTCATTTTGGGTCCTTATCCTGCAATTGTTAAACTCTGGTAAAGAAATGAAAGTAAAACACTTCTTTGGCCATTAAAGATGGATGGATATATACAGCTGCAGTTCAAATGCAGACATCTAAGTGTGGCTATTAGCATGAATGGCAAATAAGAATTACACTGATACAAGCACACAGCATTTGCACCAAAATTTGTGTGCATTCTGTAAGCAAGTATTGAATACAAAATAATTAAAAAATGTCCACTGTTGTCCTTTGTTACTTACTGTGTGTAGACAGAGCTTTAAGTCCAGTATGTTACTAATAGCACCAAGTCACCATCCTGTTGTAGCAGTTGAATTCTCATTATATCCCCATTAGTAACCCAGAGCTTATCTCTGACAATTAACCTGATGTAACAGTACTTACCCATTGCATGCTTTTTCCTTCATCTCTTGCCTCTTTCTTCTTTTCAGGTGCTTGCAAACTGAAGATGAACAGATACTGAAGTCCATGAAATCTTGTACTAATGAAATGCTCACTACCATTGCTCAGTATTTTGGCCAGTTGATAGAGCTGGTTTTAACACAGGAAGTGCAGGTTAGTTTATAATTAAAAAAATATAAATGTTTCAAAATTATTGAATCTTGAAGAAGAGAATCCATTAATAAGAGGATTATAGCTACAATCCACAATTTCCAGCAAATTTATGAGCTGTAATTAGAATTTCAAAATTGTTTTTGTTCTCAAATTCTCCAAAGACCTCAGCTCAGTAAGTTACTTTTCCTCGTATGTATTTTATTTCTGTACAATATCTTGATAATAAGACTTTTGAATAGGTTTTCTCTTCCTTTCATAAGCTCATAACTAATTTTTTTTCTTTTTAGAAACCTTGAAAAAAATTCTTCCTGTTCTGTGATTTAAAAGCTGAACTTTTTAGAACATGTAAATATGGCAGGTATATTATTACAGCATATGTTTTAACTTGTGCGTGTCTTAAATTTTAGTAAGTAAGGATGAAATATTGTATTGCTTATAGGTTATATCTACGCACAACCTTCTAGAAACATTGCAGGCATGATGTATAGTTTTCTGTGGTGATTAAATGTAGCTAAACACATTAGGCTGAGACAATGCGTGGAATTATTATATTTAGACCATTCTAGAAATAGTAGCAACTTGCAAATCTAATCAGTCTTGCTTGACTTACACTAGTTCCTTTATTGAGATCTCATTTAGAAATCCCTTTGCACCCTCTAATCTTCCTCAAATAAAAAATGCCAAATGTAATTATGCTGAATTAAATTGTCTGTCTTTTAGAGGTGATGTTATGATGAAATTTTGTGTCTGGGGAAAGAGGAAATGAGAGGCTTAGCAACTAGGTAATAGTTAATAATTGTTTATTACCGTGCTAAACTGAAATTGTTGCATAGTGTTGGTTAAATTCAAGAAGGATGAGGAACTGCTTGAAAGAGTCCAGCACAGAGCCACGAAGATGTTGAAGAAATTGGAACATCTCCCATACAAGGAATGGCTGAGGGAGCTGGGTCTCTTGAGCTTGGAGGAGAGGAGACTGAGGGGTGACCTCATTAATGTTTATAAATATATAAAGTGTGAGTGACAGGAGGATGGAGCCAGGCTCTTCTCAGTGACATCCAGTCATAGGACTTCAATGAATGCAAGCTGGTACACAGGAAGTTCCTCATTAATCTGAGAAGTTTTTTCACAGTGAGGGTGACAGAACACTGGAGTGGGCTGCCCAGGGAGGTTGTATAGTCTCCTTCTCTGAAGATGTTCAAAGCCTGCCTACACCTGTTCCTGATGTGTGACCTGATCTAGGTGTTCCTGCTTTGGCAGGGGGAATGGAATAGAAGATCTCTTGGGGTCCCTTCCAATCCCTGTGATTCTGTGATACCTTGATGCATTAAGATAGCAATGAAAGTTGTGGCTGTTTCAGAGGTTCTCCTCACTTTTTAAAAAAACAGTATTAGGAGCTGAGAATATCCAGAACAGATTTGCAGAATTACAGTCAAACAAGGTACTTGCTGCTGTACTTCGGTTAGAGTTTATGAGAAATGCATAAAATGCCACATGTGAATTATAGTGTGTAAATTTTACATATTGCCCATTCAGTGAATAGGTTCTGGTTCTTTCAAGGCTTATTCTTTTTAATGTGAAAAGCTCTTTTTCATTGCAAGTATTTCTGTCTTTGGGCACTTAGGCACCTCTTGATATGCTTGAAATCATAGCCCCTTTTTCTTTTAAGACAGCAGAATTGATTGTTTTGCATCATCCTTTGTGTATCTTTCTGTGGTTGAAGACTTGAATTAGATGTCATTAATAGAATCACTTTTCTAATCAGTATATGAGAGACTTGTTCAGGATAGGTTCATATCAAAATTTAAACTGTTAGTTTCTCTATTTTATGTAATTTTTTCCTATTGCTCATGATAGGAAGAAGATGGAATTCTGTATCAATAGCGTACCATATTTCCTTGCAATTCTTTTAAAGTTGGATTAAATATAAAACCAATTACCTTCTTCCTCCTGGCAAATATAGTACATTATTCCTCTAATTATTGCATATACTTTCAGAAAGAGAAAATTCTTCTGATGTGTTTGTTTCTCTGTGAAGCACATGTAAAAGCAAGAAAGCTATTTACAAAGATAAAAATATTTAACCTATGTCATATGTTGGAGAGATAGAATATATTTCTGCACTGGTTAATGATATTTTCTGCATAGACTGAGATTAACAGTGAACCCAGAGTGTTACAATGTAGTCTTAGGAAGGTTATAACAATGTTCCTTATAATTTAGGTGGAAATCTTGTAGTGCCTTATGATGCACCTTCTACACTAAGACAATTACTTGACTTTTGAAAATTTAAGTTGAATCTCAGGCCAAGTCAAATAATAATTTACTAAATAGCTGAAGAGTTTATAGTGAATGTTCTCTCACACGAACTTGCTCTCTTGCTTTACTCGTGTTTTGAAATACCACTATTCTTGGTTACATCTATTCAAATGAATGACAAATATTTTCATGTTAACTGTCTGACACCTGACCACGTGTTTCTTTTTTCTCTGGGAAAGAAGCAAGATGATGCAGATTAAATGAGCTAGACTTTCTACACCATGTAATCTTGAAACGTAATACTATAGTTTTTCATTGAAACTAAATGATGTTTTTATTATTTTATGCCACACAGAACCTGCTGAGACAAATAGAATTGTCAGACAGTGTGTATGTCACTGAATCAGCAATTAGGAGTTTATTCAGCCTTGCCCAGGAGGGTGCTCATCTGTGCCGTATCATAGCAAAGGTAAGGGGATGCATGGATTAATCTAAAATCAACTGGTAATAAAGTGAGTTATTATAGTCAAGGCACTAGTGGTTGTGAATTTTGAAATGTATAATACAAGTTTAAATTATGCATTTACTCTGAGAATGTTTGGGTTTGTTTTTTTTTCTTGTTGCTTTTGCAAACCTTTCTCATCAGAGTTTATTACCACAAATATGACTTTTTTTAAAAATGGTCATAACCCTCCAGTCCTTATTAAAGCTCAAACTCTGTGCAAGGAACTGCTGTAGGATGGTAAGCTCCAACAGGCTTCTGGGCACTGATTCAACTACTGTTGTCTTTAAGCTACCTTTGCCACCAGAGTAACAGCTATGTAAGTGGAGACTGACTTTATTGCCCACCATGCGTAAGGCTGACTAAACAGAGAAACAGAGAGACCTCTTTCACTCTGCATATAGTGGAGATCAGAGATATTATTAAAGATGTATTTTTACATCTACTTTGCATCCATCATATTTTTTTAAAGGAATATTATTACAGTTACTTCTGACAGTCTGTGCTCTCATTTACTTGAGTGGTTGATGCTAACTTTTGGTATGAATGAGTCATTCCGCCGAGATCAATGATACTGGCAAACTCTGAAGAGTCTGCGCCCTCAAGGACACTTGAATCTTTAAAAAGTGAGAAAGACTGGACATTGTATGAAGTATAAGATAATCATGACCACAGAAAGAAAACCTCCTTTTCTGAACTTCTGCTTAAAGAGTGGTGTGTCAGCCCCTTGTCTAGCTCAGAGATCTGGTTAAACAGCAGCATCTAATTAATTTTACTCCTGATACACCTTTAGATGGATGTTTATACCATAAAGTACAGTAATGTGTTCTGAAGTCTGCGAACAATGTAGACTCTGAAAAGTGCAGTGGATCCTGGGAGCAGATGGAGAGGTTTAGTTTTTCCTAAGTTGGTATTTGAGCTCCACTCAGTGGTATTCAAAAACAATGTAAAAATGTTGAGTGTACAGGAAGTGCAGCACTAAAAAAATGAGGAAAACTGGTCTTGTGCTTTTTATCACTGTGTGAATTCCATAACAGTTAAATTCAGCAGAAGTGAATTCTGATCATTCTGAAATCACTAAATTAATTTACTGTTAAATTCTGGGTTTGTCACAGATTTCCAAGTGAATAAATGCATACCTTTATACAAAGACCTGCAAGTGATGTTTGTTTGCCAAACTGTAGCAGTAGTTACATCAGCTGTCCTGTGTGTCTGCAAGGTGGAAGAGGAATCATAACAATAGAATTTTGGATTCATTCACTAAAGTAATCAGCTATGACAGTGAGTAAGGAGGAAAAAAGAAAAGAATCTGCACTCAATCATGAAAAGAGAGTAAGAATGAGCTCTATTTTTGGAAGATATCAATACCTCCCACAGATGTAGAAGTTCCCTGGAGAACTGTCATATTATCTTTGGTAAATACTATCCAGAGAAGCAGAACATTAGTCAAAAGTGAAAGCTAAACTCTACAAATATTTTTGTATAGCCATGAAGTCTTACTCTCTGTGTAAATGTGTGATATTGTGGAACACATTTTCATGTCCTAAGCTATAAATAACAACTCTAAAGCACACCAAAATCTCAAACATGCAAACAAAGAACTGTCATAATAATGTAGAGCTATGATATTGTAAGAACTGTTTTCTCACTTTACATTTTGGTAAGAGTTTTGGTCTCCTCTCTCTCACACTCCTCCTCTATCGATATTTTACCAAAATTTAAAAAGGCTTTGAAATGCTAACCCTTCATCACCTATAATTTTATTCCACCTGCAGGCATTCTCTTAATTTTTTTCCTCTCATGTAACTGCATAATCTGCTGTGAAAAAGCTGTGTTGCTGAGTCACCCTGGCAGACAGTTAGTCACTCTCACTAGCTGTCAGAAGTATGAAGACTAAAATCTCTAACACAAATTAGTAGTAGCAAAGGCAAGACAAGAAATGAAGGGAGAAAACCTCATCCTAGAGGAGGGCCATGAAGATGATCAGAGGGCTGGAGCACCTCCCTCATGAGGACAGACTAAAGGAGTTGGGGTTGTTCAGTCTGGAGAAGAGAAGGCTCAGGGGTGACCTCATAGTGACTTATTAATGCCTTGAAGGGGGCCTACAGAAAGGCTGGGGTAGGATTTTTTAATAGCTTACAGGGTGGAAGGACTAGGAGAAATGTATGCAAGTTGGAAGAGGCTAAATTTAGACTGGATAAGAGAAAGAAGTTCTTTACTGTGAGACATTGGAACAGGTTGCCCAGAGTGGTTGTGGATGCACCTAGAGGTGCTGAAGGCCAGACTGCATGAGGCACTGAGCAACCTGGTCTGGTGGTGGGTGTTCCTGCCCATGGCAGGGAGGATGGAACTGAAGGATCTTTAAGGTCCCTTCCAACCCAAACCATTTTATGATTCTATAAAGAAAAATAATCGAAACATGTGCTAGTAGTAGAACCAAATCTAGGAAGAGATTTTTCAAACTGTAATTTGCAGTGTTCATCTAGAAACAACTCTGGTGGTCACAGCATAATGGAAACTCCACCACTTTTGATAGTTATAAAAGCAAAAAAGGAAATGAGAAAAAGAGGAACCAAACAGGGCTATTGTGGCAACTACTAGGAAAAAGAAATTTGGTCCTGCAGATAAAAGCAGGAAACTTGAAACTGAATGTTGCTAAAATACTCCCATATCTTCATATGACACATACTTAAGCATCAAACAATGTGGCTCACTTGCTGTATCATTGCCTGGGGTTTCATAGCAGGGATATATTCTCAAATATCTTCTACTACATTCTATCTGACTATGATCCTGAGATCATAAAAATTACATGTTAGTCTTTGTTACGAGAACTTTACCTGCCCATTCCAATAGCATAAGGTGACAGTAAACCTCAGAAATTACAAATTTCGGGTGGACTTGAGCAACTGTCAAAGATTAGCTTGAGGTATACCGGTTCTGAATTGATTTGGCTTGGTGACAACCAGAAGAAATTAGTAGTAATCAGACTCAGAGTTACAAGAAGTAAATGCAGTTCAATCCATTGCTGATTAATACAGTCTAATAGCAAATGGATTGAACTGGATACTCTAATTATAGAAAGAGGAAAAAATTAAGATGGTGAAGACAGCTATGCCTGCTTCTCACACCTTTCTTTGGAAAATGCTTGACTGTTAAGAGCTCCATTTGCATATGCAGCAGGTCACGTGCTCTGGGAAGCTTTCAATATATCTTGTCCTTAACTTCTCCATATGTTGTTTCCTTTTCTAGCAAGTATTTATTTTGAAGATTTCTTTGGAGATCATCTTTTAAGATGTCTTATAGATAGTTTCCTCAATTATGAAGAGAAAAACTTGACGAGATTTCATTGCGTTTAGAGTCATTTCAAGCAGAAACTGCAAAATACTAGAACTTGGAGAAGGATATTTTTTCTCTCCCCTCTTTACTTACTCAACTCACTGCACAGTGTGGCTTTTTATACTCATGACCTCTTTCATGTACCCTTTGTGACAGTGTTTCTGGTGATTTTGTTAGCCCTTCTGAGCAGCATCTCAGGCATGTCTCCATAAAATTGAATTCCTGTTAATCCAATATAGGAGAGAAGAAGGTTATCAAGCAGTAAATCAGTTGTCTTTCAGACACTGGTTCACAGAGTGTATATAGCTTCCCAGATGAAACTTGAATTACAGCAAGAGCAGCATTTCATGTGTCATTTGATCAAAACTAGAAATGCCAAAAAGTCTGCTAAGAACAAATAAAATTATGTTTAGACACATCATGATCTTTTGGAAAGGTGCAAGTTAATTTCCAAAGCATGCAAAGCTTAGTGTTCTTTTTCTTGGAATGTTACTAGTTACCTATTTGATCAATTTATGTGCCTCCCTGTCAGATGGAATGGTTTTGTTATCACTGAAAAAGGTACAGGCGACAAATTTTGAAAAAGGATAAATCCAGGGGAATATTGAGATCCCAGTGTGAGAAGTGTTTTTGACAAGCCATAGAATCAGGTTCAGTACTTGGTACCTATTCCACATTTCACATGCAGCTCTCTAGGTTCATTACCTGTCATCAATATTTTACAGCTTGGTAATGGCACACAGGGCACAAAATAAACAGTCTAGATCTCCTCCTGACAAATGCAGGGATAAATCACTTCCTGTCCATCAGAGGCAAAAACAGGCCACCAATTAGTCATACAAAAAGCTTGAAGCAAATGTGACAGCATCACTTGGGCTTTACTAATGTTGTCTACAAACTTCTGCTTATTATGACTAAATCAGAGAATCTAATGATATCTGACTTTACTGAACTATGGGGGCTTTCAAGCTGATAATTTTTTTCTTTTTTAAAATCCCAATTTTCATAGGCTTGGAACATCACTATAGTATTTTTTCCTATGTTTTTCATAGATAATTTAATTGCTGCTGGGGTGAAATAGCAAAAACCTTTTGAGGAAGGAAAAATACGACTAAAACACTTTTATTGTTAGTGCACTGCCTCTTATTTTAAAGGCTCATAAATGTCTTTTTGCAGTAGACTATTTATAGCAGTGCTAGATATAATATAGATCATACAAATACATGTGTGCTTCTTAAAATTCCAGAAATAGATTTTATTCTTAGCAAACCTCAGTAATCCTACTGTTTTTGCTGCTCTCACAGAAATTATGCATACATTTGCAAAGATAAAATTTACAACTTATATCTTGACAGTATAATGAGATGCTATGTTTGACTAATTCTATTATTTTGTAAACAAGTATATATTTTTGATAGGAGGAACAGATAGCTTTGCTTGTTCTATTATTTTCTACTGTATTCTAGCAGAAATAGTATAAAAATATATAGAATTCCAAAAATGAATGAAGTCAGAATTGTAGTCTGGAAGTTTTTTGGCAGTACAACCTGTTGAGCTCAAAACAAATGATTGAGCAGAAAATGATTATTGCTGTGAATCAGAATAAGAAGGGGCCTTTGTGTAGGCCCCCTTCAGATATTGATAAATTACTGTGAGGTCCCCCCTGAGCCTTCTCTTCTCCAGGCTGAACAACCCCAACTTCTTCAGCCTTTCCTCATAAGGACAGGACTTTGCTAACATTTCTGTGTTAGAAATGATTAAGGAGTGCTGCTGTAAGGATGTGTGTACATTCAAATCATATTGCCATACATGTAGAAGAAGATGCTGTGATATACAGATTTTATGTATTAGAGGATGAAGACATGGGTTGTAACTATGGAACCTGACATTTATTTCAGTATTATTTTCATTTGCTTTTCAAGTATGTAACCTGTTTCATATTTTAGCATTTAGTAAATATTGTATGGAGCTCAGAAATGTAGAGAAAAGGGAGAGATATCTAACAATCTGTTTTAAACTAATAGCATATTACTGAACTGTCACTTGAATGTCACTCCAATTGTTACCTACTGATAATTCTTTGTAATTTTCACATGAATGTCAAGTTTAATTTAAATTGTACTTGTAATTGGTAAAAGTCAATCACTTAAGCACATCTCACACTGAGACTTTATTACTTTTCCATCATTCGGTGTATAAGCATTAATCAACTGTAGTTCTCTGTGCAAGCTTAACATCCTCTTTGTTGCTTCTGTGATAATCTTTGTTAAATACTAGGGAAACATTCCCTTCTGCTTTTTCAGTTTTTCCTTTTCCCTTGCAGGAAGGAGGTGTAGTTGCTCTCTTTAAGATCTGTCGCCAGGATTGTTTCAGGTGCCTTTATCCTCAGACGCTGCGAACTTTGGCATCCATTTGCTGTGTAGAGGAAGGGATGCACCAGCTGGAAAAGGTAAGTTCTTCAGAATTATCAACTACATCATAAAACAAGTTCTTATTTCTCTTTTAGGATAACTTGGTAGCCTTTGATACTGTGTTCCTCAACATGCTCAATTTTTCCGTGCTAAAAGCACCTTCAGTTTTTACAAAGTTAGTTCTAGAAATAATATTATCCCATTCACTTGCTTGCATAAATAGGCTTCGTAAGTGGGGATAATTTTAATAAAACAAGTAAACACATTAGTGACTATGTCAAAAAGACCTAGGGAAATTACAATCTTCAGACTCTCTGAAGTGTTTGTTTAGAAACTCCAATATTTCAAGTAACCCTTAAAACACAGGAAGCTTTATACCTCTCTAGATCTTTTCCTGACTCAGGTAGGGCACCTATTTGTGATACTGTAATAACTTGTGAGTTGTAATTGCACAGAAAGAACTGGGACAGATATAGCAGCTACCCAATAGAGAAATGTGTCTGCTAATCAGCAACAAGTCTCATGAAAGCCAATTTTAACTGAGATGGTAAATATCAAAACATTATCCAGATAAAAGTGTATCAATTGCTTCGGCTCCATTCTCTTCTCTCTCTATACATACTGCTGTGTTTTGGATAATGAACACTTCAGGTCACTAAATCATGATCTCATCTTTTGTATTCCATAAAACAGTCATCTTCCACAGCTGAATAATGGCCTCTTCAAGGTAATGATAAATTATTTCAGTGCCACTTTACACTGACATATCTTGTAATTTACTGCTCAGAATTGAAGCAAACCACGACAGAACATCTGCACCAAAAAGCAAGTCTCTGAGCTTACAGTAAATGAAGATGACTTAAATTTTTATTGACATAGCACTGCTTGAGACTGACACCAGAATCAGTCTAAAAGTATCTTTCATTATGTCCACTGTAACAGTGGAATTAATAGTTAGGTATGAAAAGCATTGATTCAGCTTACCTGGTACAATTCCTGGCAGTGTCAATGTGCATTAAATATGGCCCATATCAAAGCTGTTGAAAGAGAAATCTTAAAAAAAAGGGTAACTCTCAAACTCAGGTGTCTTTTGATCTACTTTAAATCTTGGTTAGAAGTAAAATTGCTCAGGGTAAATCACGGTTTTTAGCAGAAATCCCTACGTCAGCTTTCCCTAGTTTGGATTTTTAGCTGTGCCTTCAATTTTTAAATCACATCTTGGCAAAGCTGAAGGCTGCAACATGAAGGGCTGGACATTCATCCAACTCACAGAACTGAACAAAGAGGCTTATAACAGGAGTATTTGGTTATTAAGTACTATGATTCTATCCTTACCTAAACTTGTGGTGTTCCTATGTTTGTCCAGTGCCGGGGTTTCTGGTGAGGGAAAATGGGCTATTTGATCTATTAATGTAAGTTTTCTCTGCAATGAGACTAGTATCGAAGTGCTAATGGAGGTTAATCAGTGCAGGCCAATATGATGCAATGTTATCTGTAATTCTATCAGTTAGCAACAGCTCAGATATGATGGTTTACAGAGCTGAGGGGAAGGACAGTGAACAAGAGAGTTTTCCTACTCTTTGTACTCTCTTTATGCATTTCTTGTCTGTTTAGAAGCAACAAGATATTCTGAGCATGGAAAGTGCACATATCAGATAATCAGTATTTTGATGTGAATAATACTTCATATGGGTGTTTTCTATAGTCTTGAAATAGGAATTACTTTTTCTTTTGAAATTTGAAGTGTTATGAAAGACAAAAAAGGTGGTTATCAATATTAGTAACTTCTGTAATGATAAGAATCCTATAGGACTTCTAATCTGGCAGAAAGGGCAGCTCCTATTATCTGACTGAGTACCTGGGTGGTGGTAAAGCATTTAATTTTCTCTAATGTGAATATCATTCTGCCACCTAGTGCATTAAAACACCAGTGCAATTTGAACTTGATTTTTAATGACAAACTTCATTCAAACAACTAAGGGTCTCTAAATAATTCAGATTAGGTAATTAAAGATTAAAAAAAATAATTAAAACCCCACTGAACCCAAACAAACCCCACCTCCTCTATTTTTCAATTAGAATTCACAACTATTGAAGTGTTTAAAAGACCACTTGAAAGCTGTGAGGGCATTTCTAATGGAACATATGTCTGGGAGGTGAACGAGAAGGGTATGGTGTACTTCCTGTAGTTATTTCAGTGCTTAATTACTAATTACATTAGTAATATTGTTTGTTTATGTAATGCTTCTTGCTCTTGCCAATTTAGTGGAAACATAAGGAACGTACAAAGAACCTGTGTTACTGCAGATGGTTATTTAAAAAGCAAGCATGAGACCACTGCAAGAAACCCAATTAGAGAGTATTTAAACAGTTTTCTTGGCTTTTAAGATATTTGAATTTTGGACTTGCTTTGCAGTTACTGTGAGTTTAATGTGACTGATGCTATACTGGATTGAAATCTTTTGTCTTGAGTGAGTTGTTTGGATTACAATGTGATGTAATGTATAGTGAAGGAAAGGAACAATTGTGTGCTTATTTTTGAACATGTAGGAAACTGACATTTTAGCAAACATTTTCCTTGATTTTTAGAGAAAATAATTCTTGTTCTTCCTAGTCATGTGTTTTTAAATTTATGTCTGCACTACTCTCTTAACAGAACCCTTGAAAAAGCCACATTTACCATTTCATCATTTGGTTGAATGAGCTAATAATTACAACAACCAAGTAGTTTTGTAATGCCTAGCTTTTATTTTTTTTGGTGAATCTAGTTGCATGAAGAAACATGGAAAATCAGTTGGTTAAAACACAAGTTTAGAACTGCTGTTATTTCACCTGCAAGTACTTTATTGACCTATGAACAGATACTGTTATTTTCTCATACATTGCACTACTGAGCTTCAGAAACTCAGCAGTGACAAATCAATCAGGTAATTGAAGTAGAAAGACAGTGAAGAAAAATCCTAATTTTGTGGCTGAGGACTTCGTGGAAATAAATGTTCTGTGTAAACTGTGCTCTATAAGTGGCAATTTTGGTGCTTCAAGCTGCTTATGGATATCCAGTTGTTTGGTACAATTTAACTTCATAATCCCCTGTGAAAGCAGTGGGTTTGAGATCATTCCTTTTGCTCAGCAGCCCGACCAGTCTTACTTGAGAGAGAAGTGGAGAGAGCCTGGAAGAGCAATCAGAATTTCCTCCTTGCTGTAACTGCCTGTCCTTGTACCCAACAGAGCTTTGTTATCTGTGGCACTTGAGCATGCAAATTTCTTAGGAGAGTGCTCACTGCATTACAGGGGAATGTAATTCTTGGTCTGGAGTTTATGTAGAAACAAAAATGAAATATAGGTAATAGACAATGCAGAAAATAACTAAAATTTGTAGAACCAGAGGAGCCAAAAGGAGGCCGGGGGTAGGGGAGAAGGGGGCGGGGTGCGAGTGTGACTGGAGACTGAGGAGCAGTGTTATTCTGCACATGCAGATCTGTGTGTCTAACTGGTCCTATAGTCTGAGATAAATGAAGTGATGTTGCGGGCAATTGATTCTTAACATAGACATTTGGTGAGAATTTTAGAGGAAAGAATATCTGAACCTTTATGAACTTGCTTTGGGATCTTAACCTCAAGTGTTCCTGTGCAGGAAGGATTGTGAAAAAGAGTTGGGATAGATGAACATGTACTTCATGAAACTTCAGGTTAAAAAAATAATTTAAAATTGTGATCTGAATTGTCTGATAATGTACATCCTGCAAATTGCATTTGGAATTAGATACTTCAAATACCACATTCCAACGTGAAGCAAACTTCCCAGGAAGAGGAGTCTGTATTGCAATACAAGAATGCATCTTTAGCACATCGTTTGCCTAAAGAAGTTCGTAATCTCCTTCCCTTTCTAAGGGCGCATTAGGTCCTTGTTTTGCAGAGCTCTGAACAAAGTGTCCCCCATAAGTAAGCTGACATGCAGCCTCATTCAACCTAAAGACTGTGGCATTTCTCATCACCAGGTCTATGCATGGAAGGTGTTATTGTTGACTGGAGCCAGAAGGCATGGCTTTCCAGTTTTTGCCCTGTGCTGAAGCTGAGTGGTGTGACTTTCACACAGGTAAACTTCTGAGTTAGTTCAGAACTAAACAGCAAAGAGATAGTGCAGTGTACTGCAATTTTTACTGTGCTTGTAAAACATTATTACATAAAAAAGCTGCAACTCAGCTGGGAACCTAGATCAAGGGTCAACTGCTACAGTAACACAGTGATTTATACAAAGAAGCTGCCTAAATATTAGCACTGTGCAGTGTATGTTTACTTACACCATTTAAAGTGCTGGTGACAACAGTTCTTACTGTCCATAACGCAACCTTCTTTTCCATGAACAGCACAGCTTTTACCACTGCACTTTTAGCAAAATTACATAGATTCAGATCATAAATTGTTTTGAGTCCCTAATTTAAGGCACATTGTAACAAATTAATTACATCTGTAAAAAAAAATGAAAAAAGGAGGCAAGTATGAAGTGTATATATTTTTTTGGATGGCTGGGAAACTGTATGAATTTTATGAAGGTTTCTCAAACATTAGTGATCCATAATCTACTGTTTACTGTGAGCCCTGGTCTAATTTTTGAGATCAACCATCTTCTACAGAGTATTAATTTCTGCATGATGAGGGTGTAGTCTGTCAGTTAAATCTATATGAGGAACAAGCTTTTGGTGGCGATGTTTATTACAGAATTTGCTACTACAGTTCATCCATGCTTTTGAGTCCACGTGAATTAAGTGCCAACACCTTAAACTTTCAGTTTCAAATGTTTACCTTAGTCAAGAAGGGAATAGCTTTGTTTCAGATGAAGTGTATGTGTTACGTTAAATCTCAGCTGCTAAAATCACTGAGGTTCTTGCAGCTACAGGTGAGACTGAAGAGACAGTTATTGATTTGGATTACTTGGTCAGAGTGGTACAGTCACCACTTCTAAAATCTGAACACAAAAGTTGGCTAGTAGCCTTTGGATTTCATTGTCACAGCATGTGAATGCTCCATAATTAACAATAGTTTTGTAGTGGCTTATGTATGATGAAGATAACTTTGTTCTGTAAAAGGGGCTGCACATTTGCATGATCTGTATGAACTATGTAAGCTGCCTTCGTATTTGAATATCCCAAATGCAAAATACTAGGGGAGGCAAAACATTTGTAATGATTCTCTAGAACAGGTGTGGAAAGGAGAGACCCAATGATGGGTATGTATAAAAACATGTCTGTAGGTGGCTCGCTGGTTTTAAGAGGTGAAGACTAGCATGCAGCTTGCTAGAAAGCTGCCAAATGCTGATTTTTATTATCCCAAGTAAAGGCTTATTCAGAGAACAACCAGAAATGAGATCTCAGGAAGCGCTGAGGTTTGCCTCAGACTGGCTTCTCAGAGAAGAGCTTTGCCTTATTATTATTTTTTTTTTAAATTTCCTACAAAAACAGATAATGTGCCAATTTATAATCCTTACCAAGTTTTTCATGGGTCATATTGACAAATGCATCCTCGGCAGTGTTTTAAGAAATGGAATATCTGTTATTTGTTCTCCAAAATAGTACTTGTGGAGCTTTATGGGAGGGAAGAGACTGGAAACTTTCTGCATGCTTAAAACCACAGGACATGGGCTTGTGTGCTATGAGTATGTGAGATTGAGGTGGAAAGAGTTCAAGCAATGCATTCCTTTTACAACTCTTTGGCTGAAGAATCAGCTCTTTGGGTTTCCATAATGTGAACATTGTTTTTGGCTCATCTTCTGTGGCTGTTTGCAGCCAGGCTTTGAAATCATTGCCTGTGAAGTGACAATCAGTGAGCAGGACTGGATAAAGAGATTTCTGTTCTGAATATTGAGAGAGTAAGATAAAAGTTGCCTGAATTAGTCTATAAAATATTAACATGCAGGGTGGAGTACACTGATGCTTGACGTCTTTGATAGCTGAAGCTGAAACTGTGTCTCACTGTTGTTGCTGGGCAATCGTGTAGGTCAGAGGAGAATGAAGAACTGCAATGAGACAGAAAAGTAAGCCAACTTTAAGGAAAAGTGTGGGGAGCAACATTTTCAGAAGCTTTTCACACGGCCTTTTTGATAACCAGGCAAATCTATTTCAGTAGCCGAGTTTGTGGTACAATTAGATAATGTAAAGTTCTAGGCTTGCAGCTCTTTAATTTACTGGACGCTTCTTCTTAGTAAGAGTGTTTAATTAATTGGCAGTGAAAAATGTGCTGGGTTTGGCAAATTACATTTCTGTCAAAGCCCCTGCAAGATTCATTAAATTATATCCAAGAGTGCAGGAACTGCCCTTCCTCAACTGCTGGCTTCATACATATTAGGTAGTTTCAATTTTTACCCCCTGGCTTCACAGTTGTGTATACGTAGTAAAAGCAGAATCTTTCAGCACAGTCATGGGCAAGTGGAGTGAGATTTTTTTAGGTTGTTGCAGAATCTTATAATCTCCAGATGCAACAGGCATCAATTCTAGGGCAAAATGCTTTGGAAGTCAAGAAAGGGATATTTTCTGGATACAAAAAAACAGTGTGAAAAAACCCCAGAAACAACGAAACCCCCACCCTCCCTAAAAAAAAGAAAAATCCCTCTAAGCCTACAACCAACAATGCAAACTCTAAAATAAGTGGCAGTAAATCTTTGCAGTATTATTTGGTGTGTTGAAAACACAGAAATTAAGACTCTTTCATGGTATGGTAGAACTTTATCATGCACAGAAAAAGGCAGGGGTTTCTTGAAGGGCTTAGTATTCAAGAGACATGGAATTGAATAAAGACAGACATGTAAGTGCAGGATTATGGGGCATTGCCAGATCTCTGTAGGAAAAGCAGTATAGACAAAATGCTTTCACTGAGGTCACTGCCATTATTCCAATTCTGTTAAAATGACTAATTAAATTATAGTGGTTGTGTTGTTGTAGCACTGATGGTCTAAGGAGATACGTATCAGTTGCTCTAATAAAAGATATTACTTCTCCTTACAAACCTTGCTACACTGTAATTATATTATAAATTTGAGAAGAGAGAGAAAGGAGCCAGCAAACGTATCACTGAAGATAAACATTTTGATAATATTGGTAAAGTAGGACAGTGTGAGACTCAGCTAAAGACCTGGTGCATTGCTGCTGTTTGGAGGACACAGATTCTTTAGTTTATCAGTAGATATTCATTTAGGTATCAGCCCTGGACCACTCTCTGCAAGCATACTCTCATGCACTTAGCCTTAAGCATGTGAGCAATTCAGTTTCTAAAAAGAGAACCACTACCTGTTAAAATGTTAGAAGTGTCAATGTGTTCACAACTGAGTTTCCAAACTGCCATAAAATTCACAAAATATTCATTTGGTGGTCACTGTACATATAGTGCTGTGGAACAAAGAATTCTATTAATTCTAAAACTTTCCAATTCAGATCAAACAGGGGCATGTCCATTTTAACAAATCTTGTCTGTGTTTTCAACAACAGGCACCATTAGTCTGCGAATTGATATATGTATAAATTAATAATAAAAATGTGAGCTGTCTTCTAAACCAGAAATGACAGTTTTAAGGCTTTTGTCTTTAGTGTGAGACCTTCCATGTCACCCACAGATTTACACTTTGTTTCCCTTTGCTTGAACATGAATCAGTGGTAACACGCCCGTGTGCAAGCATTTTGTAAGTCAAAGCAACCCTCTTTTCTTCAGGTTCTGTCAGATTTCAGGCCTGATTAGAGAAGGGCTTGCAGTCGTGTTCAGGTATTACCAATGATATGTTCAGATTCAACCTTGCACTGCCCTTTTATATTGTTTCATGGCTCTGAAGCAGTGTTCGTGCAGAACCGAGAACTGATAGGATTAGTTGTGCTTTGGCAGTTGGTCCCCCTATGCGATGCACACACTGTAGGATGTGCAACCACTCTTTTCATGTGGCCCTCAGCTCTGTTTTTACAAATTTATCTTTGTTTTTTCAGGTGAGATGCAGAGGATGGAGCATTTTTCAGATTTCTTTTTTTGTTTTAAAAATAGGTTTCACTGAAACAGATTTTTAAACCTGGATAGGAATTCCTCAAACCATGCCACTCTACTAGGTTACTGAGGTGTGTGCTTCACTGTGCAAGATGAAATGGGATCAGCACCTGTAGATTTCCATTCCCTTCAACTTAATTTTGAAAATTTGAGCTGGTGCCAGGTTCCCACTCTGCTCTTGTTTGGCTCACATATAATTTACACATGGTTTTTGCAGTCAGTTATGTTGGTATTTTACATTATCTATTGATTTTATATTTCACCAAGTATTTTATTTAAACCACTCCAAAAAGCTCTGGATTTATGTTTCAAAAGTCAGGATGTTAAAAGAATTTTCTAAATGAAAAATAATTTGGAAATCACCAGATGATTTTTCTGTAGTGATTTAAAGTATTGCTTGAAGCAATGACAATGATCAGGGCAGCAAATGATCCACGAATGACGTCTGAAGGAACAGAAGCCAAGCATATCAAATGACAGGTGGGTTTTCCCTACCTAATAATAATAATAATAATCTATCAAACAAATTTAATTCTAAGATGAAGGAAGAAGCTTACTCAGCTCCTAAACTGAAGGCAGATATTAATGTGAATCAATTGAAGCATTTAAAAAGAGTGCAGGGAATGAGCTATTTTGGACCTCAAGTATTCCTCCTGTCCCTGATAGAGGCAGAAAAGAAAATGGAAAGATGATCTTAGAGAAAGACTTATCAGATGAGTAGCTTTCAAAGTTCTTTCTTATTCCTCTGCAGTAAACCATTGCATCAAATATCTGCATTTGTGGCCATATGTAAACTCATGTACTGAATGTGCTTACATTGTGTGCATTAAATAGCTGAGCTACAGCCACAATAAAGTGTGAAGAAAGACAGGTTAAAGTATTTACTAGATGAGACAGATACATTAGATAACTCGACTATCACAAAAATCTCAGCTGAAATTAAGTAGGCGTGTCTGACTCACCCGTCCTGCTGTAGACTTCATGACCCAGTATTGATGATTTTTGTGGCTCTCTAGAAAAGTCTGGCTGCTCATCCATTTCATGTTTGGCTGACCTCAGAGCTTGGGTAAACCCCCACCGATGGCTTAGACCCCTGTAAGATAAAAATGTTACCTATATAGATTTGGTTATACAACAGAGGTTTAAATGCCTGAGAATTCTAGTGCTGCTAGCATTATGTTCCCTTGTATTGCTCCTGCCATGTTTATTTTCCTGCCTGAATGAAATATGACTCTTAAATTTTCTTTCCAGTTCTCTGTGTATTTTCCTGTATTCTTGTATTCTGTATTCTTGCTTGCATGACACTGACTTTCCGACTTTTTACACACACCTATTTTTGGAGGACTGAACTCTCACAAATTTACATTACCAAAATATGGAAGGGGAAAACCCTGGTTTTGTTCATGTAACTGAAGCTATGCTATTTCTCACTACCATTCAACTGCACTTGCAGAAGTAATGAATGGCCAAAAATAACAACTTGTCCTGGTTCCAGGTGACTTGTACTTTTACTCTTTGATGTGTGCCAGTTGGAAACAGATGGTTCTGTATGTTTCATCTGCTGGAGTTTTAAACTCATCCATAAATGAGTTTATCTCAGTCACACCTGATGGAGGCTTCTAGACATAGCGTCTGGCTTACTTTGATCTAGTAATGAGTATTGATAATCTATTGGAGTGAGAGTCAGGACTTGAGAGCACTGCAGAAAATTATTTTTCCTCTGTATTCTGTGTTAGCTTCTCAGGTTGACCACTTCCTTTGACTTGTTTTTCAGTAGTAGTTTGAACTAGCAAAATACATGAACCTCAGCTTGTGCTTAACTTAGACCTTGGCTCTTTTCCAAACCCACTTTTGTAATTCTTGAGCTCCCATGAGTGTTACTATCCTTCTGTGGTTCAAGAAAGGGGTTAACAAGACTCTTGCATCACAATGTTCACACCTGCTTATGCATTGAGGCTGATATGGCACGGGGTTCAGTGCAAGTTCTAGTCACAGATATTATGGAGCTTTTACAAATCAGGTCTCAGAAGGGCTTCTAACACATGCAAACTCTAGATATTGTTACTGAGAGGTAAATTTGCAAATTTGTATTTTGTAAAGTCTCACTTTATACATAAACATTTGCTTGTGGTTTTTGTTTTCCTTCTCCTAATGTTTGCCAGACTTGTGTTCAAAGCATTTTGTTCAAAACCTCTTTTCTCCTCTCCAGTACCTGCAACAAAGTGAGAAAAAGGTTTTCAAAGCAGAAAAAATATATGTAACTTTAAAAAATGATAACAGTTTCAACCAGTTCTAGCAGTGGCCACTATTGCTTAAACTTTCTACCACCTTGTTTGGTTTAAATTATCTAAATACAAAATTAGCTCTGAGTTTCCTGACACTATTGGTACATCCTGACTCTGTCACGTGGGTAAAACACTAACTCTTTCTGGGGCTGAGGTCTTTTTTCCAGAGCTGATTGTAAAAAAGAAACATGGAAAATCAAACCCAGTGTGAGCTAATTGACTAATTAGCTGAAACTTAGTATCCTTTCCTTGTGACACACACTTTAAATCAGGGCTGGGGGTACTGAATTATTCAGGTAAATTATCCTGCATGTGCTCTTACCAAAAACAAAGGAAGTGAAGTGCATAAGTTTTTTCTTATCTCATATTTGGAACAAGCCAAGAGCTGAAGCTTACCCATGATATGGATGAGTCTCTCTGTAATTCTTCAAAAAGTGAAGGTTAAATAACAATTAATGGCAGGTGATGTAGAAGCATATTTGTGCATCAGTATAATTATTTTTTTTGCTTAAGCTTATTTGCAGGAAACCACTTAGACCTGGCACTCTGCCTGATTTATACCAAAACTTTCATGTTTCATGAAGCATCTTTGAAAACACTTATAGAGCTGTTAGAAAAACAATTTTATCTGTTTAAGATAATAATTCCATTTTTGAAAAACTGAATGTCTAAGAGCTTTGCTCATGTATTTATGACATCTTACTTCTCTTGCCTATAATTAAGGTCCTAGACAATAGCTCTTTTACTGCCTGCTCCTTTCCAGTACTGTCTAGAGCCTTTCAGTTTGTTCCTTTGCCACCTCTGAGAATGGAAAGCAAGCTTTTGTATGGATCAGGCCATAATGATATGGAAAACCAGTCTCAGTTTTCAGGGATGCCTTGCTGCATGCCCTCCAGAGGAGAAGGAAAAAGAGGATGTGGCTCCACAGATTAACCAGGGCTGACATAAATCTGGCCTGGAAACCTGTGCAGGTGTTCAGTGAGGTGTTATACTTCAATTTGGAAGTAATCTGGAGTTGAAGATTGTTTTAGGCCTTGGTTTTGTTTAACTCCAATAGCTTTTAGACTTCAAATATAAGTTTTATCTGACAAGAATATTTGATGGAGATAAGATGTGCCAAGCAGTATCTCCATAGGACCAGCATGTGGAATTAAGAGGGCATAGATTCCTGTAGCTTTTTTGAGAGCTCATCTTCATCACTTTGTTCTCACAAAGAAGGTGTGAGAAAGGTCCCCCAGTAACTTGGCTTCACCAAATCTTGTCTGATGAACCTTGTGCCTTTCTAGGATGGATGACTACATTAGTGGACAAGAGAATAGCCACAAAAGTAATTTCTCTGGAGTTCCATAAGGCCTTGCACATGTTCTCCTAATACTGAAAGTCCTGCCATATAGGGCATATATGTGTGCCCCCAATTATACTTCATACATAACCTTCATGTGAGGTTCTTTTCCTGTTATTAAGTGCAAGATTTTTTTAACTTGAATGTCAGGTTATTTTCCTGCTACTGAGTGCAAGACTTTTTTAGCATGAATGTTTTAAGACAAGAAAAGAATACTATGCTTTTAGGATACTATCATAATCAATGAAGTTCCAGTATTTGTCTTTTTTTCATACAGGCTATACAGTAATCTACTGTAAAAGCTCTATTTCAAGACAAGAATGTCTCTTAAGATGTCTCTTAAGATATCTCCCTGTGTTGCTAAGACTTGAGCAAAGTCAGTCATCAAGCATTGTCTGTTAAAACAAGGACAGGTATTACCAATGTTTTCGTTTTCTAAATGCTCTGCTTAGTTGCAGTAATGACATTGCAGAATTTAATGGCACACTTACTAGGAAAGGTCAACTTCTTTACTGATTAGATCTCCCTTTGACAAGAAATGTGAGATATATGTAATTATGAAATCTGGCATAATTTCCAATGCTTCTTTCCAAAGTGCTCCTGATAGTACTGTCCTATTTTTGAGATTCAGATGAGTCCACTTCTAAACAGAGAAGAAAACACTGGGAATTATGTAGACATGCACAGATGTGGCATCATGGATGCAGCAGAAGTTACAAAGCAATTTTCAGTTACACCAGTAGGCTTTGGATTAGACCCTAAATAGAAATAAATGTGTGGAAGTGTCATCATAAAGAAATCTGCATATAAATCAAGATGTTTAGGAGAGAAAGGAAAGGGTATAGGGAGAGTTCTTCACAATTTAATGCAATGTAAGCAGGGACCATCATAGTCCATAAAAGAATATGAAAATGAATTAATTTAAAGAATACCAAAGTGCTAGTTTGATGTCAAAAATCTGTCCTGCTGTCATTCTGCAGCACAGACTACTGCTTTGCCTACAGGCAAAGCTTCCTTTACATCTGGAAATGGAACTTGTTGGCACTTCTGTTTGTTTTTCTCTAACTACACTCCTTGATCTGTAGGACCCTTTTTCTAAGCTTAGGCCCCAATAACATGCAAGTACGATGAAAAAATGATATCTTTTATGCAAAGCAAACACATGAATAATTCAAACAATGTGAGAGTCATGGGTCTCAATTTTTGCCTTCAGGAGGAGCTCTTTCTTCAATATTAGGAAAGCTATGTCTTAAAGGCTTCATTTCTTAAGTTACTTTGCTAAGCTTCCACGCACATCTTTGTGGCAGTGTCCACTGACTGGTGACAAGTGCCCAGGGAGAGAAACCACACAAGGGGAAACATGTGCTGTTGGATGCCAGTGGGTGTGTAATAGTTGCATTCCTTAGTGATACAACCGGCTGTAATAGACCTGCTGTGTGTTTTTCTTATGAAGTGGCTGCTTGCATAAATGCTAGGAGAGGCTCTCATCCTCTAGATTCTGGCAGGATGTAGGCAAGACTGGGAAGTGGAGGTGGTTTCAGGCAGGGCCACAATCAGCCCTGTGGGCAACTAGAGCCATGCAACAGCTGCATGTCATGTCATCATCAAGTGATGAAATCATTACCTGGTCTGTCTGTTGCCTATGAACCTTCATTTATACTAAGTAATGCTGCAGCCTGCAGTGTCTTAGCTGAGATAAAATGAATTTATCATCCTTTCAATTTTGACATGAGTCTCTGATTAACTAAAGTTTATGACATAAGGGGAAAAAATGAAAAAACAACCCCAAACAAATAAGTTGAGGTTGAACTCTTATGGTAGTCTGACTACTGCTCTGAAGAACTTGTAAGGAAGTAGAAGACCCCTTTGAAAGTATTTCTGATGACTGTGAGGAGGGAATATAATTTTGGTGACGTAGGAAAGAATACACATTGTAGATTCCTAGAAGCAGGACTAGGACTTTCGCCTGTGGACAAATTTTCAGTGAAGCTGTTAGTGTGGAAAGACAGGGATTTTCCAGTTCTGTGATAGCACAAATTGATTTATAAACCTGATTTTCTTCCCATCTGTGACGTTTTCTTTACGTCCGTGCATGTATGTCTAATAGCCACAGATCAATTTAAAAAACAGGTAGATAGTTGTTTTATCTTGTTGCTGGTTTTAATATGATTCAATAAGTAGGCATAAGAGGAGAAACTACGTGGGTGAGAGTCATTCCTGCAGTTTACCACCTCTGACGAACACCAGGCTGCAAGCTGAGAAGGAAGTCATAGGTAGGGCTGTTGAAATAAAGTGAAATGCTGCCTCTGTCTTCATCTTTTGCAAGTACTTTTTTTTCCTGCCTTGGGTGAATTTCTTGAACCTAACAGTTTATCTTTCTAAAAGGGTTACTGTTTCTCCTTAGCCACAAACAGCCGCTTGTGAGTTTCTCAGCTATGCAGAGATGGCCAAGCTTCTGGGCACTGCCCTTGCCTGTTGTCCCCAGACCTGTACCACGTTGTTTTGCTGGATGGCGCCAGCGAGTTACCCGGCTGTGAAAGAGCTATAGGCCAGGTTACGTTTCAATTTGCCGTTGATCTCCCCGGTTTTGTGTATAATCTCTTTCTCTCTATCTTCCTACTAGATCTTTGCCCTAGAGGAGCCTCTACTGCCATAGAAATACGTACATATTTTCTTTTTTTTTGCCTGTCTCTGTGATAGCACCACAGTCTCTTACTGTGACCAAAGTCTCTTTGTGAGACTGAAATGCAAGTTGACTATCCTTTTTGTCAGTTTATTGACTCGTGCAGTATGACTCGTACATTGCCTTATGCAATAGTGGCCCCCAGTGGAGACTGGAAATACAGCAAAGTTCCTCTTGCTGCTGCTGGGTGAGGATTTCCTATATCTATCTCCACTTTAGGACTTCTAATGATGACTCAGGAAGGTAAGTCTGTGAGAATGAAAGCTGTGCACAATTTCTATTGTTCTATTTGTTATATAAAACTCTGGATGGTACGAGGGACTTTTTCTGACTGGATGGACTCTCTTCATTGGCTATATTAATTCAAAAAGCTTAACCAACATCTAATATAAGAGCATGCAAAAAAATTCTCACTACTCCCACTGCCCTGAAAGTGCTGCTTGAATAGTGACTGTGTGAGCCTCAAGTTCAGGAGGAAATTGGGGAGGAGCTTGTGTTCATGGAGGCAAGGAGGAACATGAGGAAGGGATGGCTACTTGTTGTTTCAGTCTGCACTTAGATGCTGTTGTCTGAGTAGGATACAGGGAGTGAGTAGCAGGAATGCCATATATGTCATGTAGGTGGGAAGGAATTCTCTAGTGTATTTTATTATTTTAAATTCAGGCAATGCCAACAGCGGCAGCACCACCAAATAAATACTAATAATAAGCTGTAAGCAGATTAACCCACTCAGTAACATGGGGTCACCAGCATGTCACAATGTGCATGGGATATCAGATTTCTTTAAAGCATCTATTGTTTCCTATGAGGGTAGGATGCACTTCTCCATGGGAAATGAAGCTGTATATGTCATCTGCTCGTTTTCTTAGGAGTCATGTAAGCAACTAAACATGCATTTGGATGTAACTGACTTGAAGTGCCAAAGAAAATTGAATGAATTACCATATTGTTCCTCAATACCTGTTGTTATTGAGCTCAGATTACTGTTCCAGGTGGCGTGCCTACTCAGTGTTTGATATCATCTGGAAAATATGATTGAGGAAGCTTATCTGAATTCTTAGAAAATTCTCATCTTTAATGATTTTAGTACTCTTTGCCCCCTTTATTTTAACATTGCCCCATTTATTTTAACATTGTCTTGCAAACACTTGGTGCTTTGGTATTTTGACCATATTGAAATAATTTTGGATCTGCAAGGAGAGGCTGAATCCAGGAAAACATGTTCTGTAATTTATGGTGAGGGTTGAAGGTGGTGAAAAACTGGAACAGGTTGCCCAGAGAGGTTGTGGATGCCTTCCCAGAGGTGTTTAAGGCCAGGGTGGATAAAGCAATGAGCAACCTGATCTAGTGGGAGGTGCCCCGGCATATTGCAGGGGGGTTGGAACTGGGTGATCTTTAAGGTCCCTTCCAACCCAAGCCATTCTATGATTCTGTTGTTTTGCAGTCAAGAAGGACTTAAAGAAAGGGACAAAGACAAGTTGGACTACTTTAATTACATACTTTGTATTTGTTTTCACAAGTGCAAACATTGTTAGTCAAAAGAGCCTACTTAGTGAATGCATGCTCTGTCACTGTTGCAGTTAGTACTGAAGTACTGTTAATATTTTGCAAGTGATCTCATGAGGTCACTAGGAATTCTGTTGTTTAGGTTACTATTAAGTACAAGATATAGTCTCGTAATTTCTGGATAAATGCCTGCTTATTTTAATGATAATTGGTAGCACTATTTCAATACTACTTAAGCACTATGTGGTGATACATGTGTAGATTTATATCTATGTTTTACAGCAGAGGTTGTGAGAGCAAAATTAAATCCCTAAACAGTAAAAAGCTGCCTCAAATGTGACACAAACTTCATGACTGATGCAAACATAATATCGTACTACTGCATAGGTTGAGTAAGGAATTATGACGAAAGAGAAGGCAAATAACAGCTGTTAGAATACGTTTACAAATTATTTTTGAACTAGATACTTGTTTTGTCCTGAGCAAAACCCACTGAAAGCCCCAAGGCACTTCATTACTCACTTGAGATTGCTCCCTTGTTATCCTGGGTTATGAGTCAAAAGACCTCACCTAGGAAATACTTGTAGAGGAAGTAATGTATCTCCTGATATCCTGCTCCTATTAAAAGAATTAGTTTTATGTGTCTAAAAGCTGAAACAAGTAACTTTTCCCTTTTCAGAAGAGGATTTTTGAGGAGTTTTTGCCTCAGGGAACTGACAGTGTTTGAATTCCCCAGCCCAAGTCTGATTAATCAGATGAAGACTTTGATCCTGAAAAGGGACAGATAATTGAGACACACTCATGTAATTACAATTGATTTTTCTCATAGAAAAAAGAAAAAGACATGAAGTATGGCATTTGCTGAAAGTGGTAATGGAAAAGGAAGTAATTTTAAGTAGAGTTGACGCTGGCTTTTTTCTTTCCTTCTGCCTCTTAGTTTTTAAGGAAAATTGAGTCCTGACTTCTAATCCTAAAAAGAATCTAATTCTGAATGATAAATTGCATTTTAGAGTTGTAGGAAAGAGAAAATAACAGAGAGAGAAAGAGAAGGATATAACTATTAAAAACCTTTTGAGGAACATGGATTAATTTGCAACTGAACTAAGGCAGATCAGTTGTTCATGAACATTAAAAGATGACTGATTAGTACTTTTTCCTTCTATTTATTTTTTCCTAAGTAAAATTGTTTGTGAACAGCTGTTCTGAACAGAAATGCACTTTCTCTTAAAATCAGCAGGTTTTTTTACAGGCTCTGTCTTGCTTTTGCATTGGCCATTCATCTTGATTTGTAATAACTGATTAATTTTAGATATGTTTAACATCCTTGATAAGGATATATATATTCAAACATGGTAAAGTGACAATATTGAGTAAAAGAAAAATCACAATTCAGCTTGTAAAAATATTCTATTTTTTAAGCCTCTTAAGCATTGTCCTTTTTTCTTCAAGTATAGCAACTACATTTGACTGACGAGTGGTACTGGGAGGTGTTAATGGAGAGAAAAACCTCTGGCATTCATTTACCTGATGGCACATAGCAGACCTCTGACTGTTCATAAAGATTCCATTCAAACAGCTGATCTTGAACTTGAATTTCTTATGCTTGAGGCAACTATGAAATTATTTTATTGCCATTGCAGTCATAGAAATTAATTGATGTTTTGAGGAGACTTAAGAAGATTTTCCTAACTGTCAGGAGAGGAATTTAGGACCAAATACCTTGAGTCTGCTGCAGGCAGTAAAGTTCCATCAATTTTCACCAGATGAAAACTTCTGCTTTTTTGCAATTCTTGTTTGAATATGCAGAACAATTTCCTCTGTTGTTATTACAACGTGAATGGACTCTTACTAAATTGCTCACCAAAAATTTTATAGCTAAAGTGCTGTGAGTGTTTTCATTATAAATGGCTATCATAAAGCTCTATAACTTGCTTTTAAAAATTCTCTGCTAATAAAAGTCTGGCACATACAAGTCAATTCTGGATCTAATTTATTTAAATTAATTTCTAAAAATAATTGAACAGGCATTGTGAAGTAATGAATGCAGCAAATGCTTATTTTAAACTTGGTCTCTCTTAAAACCAACAAAAACTTTTGGAGAACAATATGGGTGAAGCACTGGGTTAATTTTGGCAGTTATGTGAATTTAACAATAAAACAATTTTTCTGAACAAGTTGCTGTTTATATTTACTACATGCTTTTACATTAATGCCCTACTGTTTTTAGCTGGTGTCCCTGTGACTCAAATACTGTAGAGGCCTTGCCTTTCAGAAACTCTGGTTATTTTTTAGGCTTAAACTGACTGGCATTGTTGAAATGAGAAATATTTGCTGGAAAATAGTTTAATAAGAGTGCTTTTCACTGCATATGCAAAATCTCATGTTTAAAACCATCATCGTAGAGTGTTTTCAGCTGGAACAGACTTCAAAGATTATCTGTCTCCAGTCCCTCATGTCATGGGCAGGGATACTTCCCACTAGACCAGGCTGCTCAAAGCCTTATCTAGCCTGGCCTTAAACACTTCCAGGAATGGGACGTCCACAGCTTCTCAGGGCAGCCTGCTCCAGTGTTGCACCACCCTCACAGTTAATAATTTCTTCCTAATATCTAATCTAAATCTACTGTCTTCCAGGTCAAAACCCTTACCCCTATTTCTACCACTGCACACCCTGATAAAAAGTACCTGTTCCATCTTTCTTGTAGATCACCTTCTTGTCCTGGAAAATTGCTATAAGGTCTCTCTGCAGTCTTCTGTTTGCTCAACCAGTTCTCAAAGCAAAGGAGCTCCAGCCCTCTGATAATTTTTGTTACCCTCCTCTGGACTCACTCCAACAATTCTATGCCCCTTCTGTACTGGGGGCTCCAGAACTAGATGTAGTACTAAATGTGGAGTGCCACCTCCCTTGTCCTGCTTCTTTTGATGCAGCCTGTGCAATCTCCTTTGCTCACTCACTCTCTTGCTTTCCTAATGTAACTTCTGTGATTTTTCTCATACTTTGAGCATGGGGTAAGGTTGTGTTTCTTTCTAACTTTGTAGTTTAAAGACCTGTTAAAGAGTTTAAATCTGATGAGAGGAGAAGTTATATGTGAAATTACAGTTCATATTCACTCTAATAAGCCCCTTTTTGAGGAATGTTTGTTAATATTTGAAAGTGTTGACTTAAACACATCCAGAATTCTATCAGGAAGGCTATCAAACACTTTTCCTGACAAATCAAAGTGTTAGATGAGTTGATATTGTCTGATTCTCTGGCTGTGACCTCCATGCTGCTCTTTCTGGATGGAGGCACTTTCTCATTATTGTAATAGATGTAGAGGGTCCTCTAAAACTGTGGCATGCATAGAGATTTTTTTTTTTTTTAATCCTGAAGGGACACTAGCAGACACTTCTTGAAAATAAAATACATCACACCAAAACCTAAATGATATAAATTAATCAAACATTTTGAAAGAGTGTTCTTGTTTTTAAATGCCAGACACCATGTTTTTGAGAATGTGGTCTCATGAAATGTAGTGTCTGTGACATTATTTATTTTAAGTTAGGTGATTGGAGCATGTTTCATTTCAGTGAGCACATCTCATTTTCTGGAGTGCATAACCCTAGAGCCCCTGTTTGTTTATAGGAATAGTTGAGGTGTGTTTTCTTTGGTTGTTTTTTGTTTTTTTTTCCCTTCTTTTCAGACTGTGATCCCCCAGGGTAAATAAAAATGAGGGATATGTGAGATCTACTAATATATGGTCTTTCCTTAATTTTGACTTCAGGTTCTAGTATCTTGTTCAACATTCTTGTAAAACATATGACAGTTCCTCTCATCTTGTTGTTGAGATCCTTTTGTGTCTACGTGGCTTCATTTTAATGAAATTCATACTGCAAAATATAATATGTAAAGCCTTATCCATTATTTAAAAGAAACAAGGTTATGTTTTCTGGAATTTGTAATGCAGATATCAAGAAAATTCAACAAATAGGAATAGATTTCTGTAACTTAAAAACAAGCCAGGCCAGCCAGCCCTCAAAAATGCAGAGCAAAGCATTCTGAGAAACCTTTGGCTTCTATCCTGCCTTCTATCTTCTCTTGTATGTTCCTGAGACTGCAGATAATACAGACATTATTGTGATTATCTTTTAGCTGTGACAGAATAAACAGAATGTAACAAAAGCTGAGTACAAAAGCCTTTGCAAATGGTCAGGTTTTTTCTAAGCCACTGTACTTGTTTGTGCTCAGTAGTTTTCATTCTTTTTTTGTCTGTCTGCAAACACCAACAGTGGTTAAGTAGAAGGATGTCTATTACAAATGCCTTTTACACAACTATAAGCCAAATAATTTGTAGTCTTTTCTTCTGCCCTTTTTATTGCCACTCAGCAACTATCCTGTAGTATCGGAGGCATGTGAGAGGTGAATCAGGAAAGCTGGCTGGTTCCACCTGTGTTTCTAGAGGTAATTTCACATTGTATCTAATCCTCTAGTTAGACCAGAATAATTAACTTAATATTTAACCTTGCTTTGCTGTTTATTTCTTCCTGTTAGGAAGGTTGCTAAGGATTTTTTTTTCCAAGGGAGAAAATTGAGATATTTTCACGCTGTATAACTGAAGGCCTACTATATCCTGCATTGAAGATCTGTGGCCAGCAGGCCAAGAGCGGTGATTCTGCTGCTCTGCTCTGTGCTGGTGAGTGCCTGGAGTACAGTGTCCAGCTCTGGAGCTCTCAGCACAAGAAGGACACTAACCTGTTTGCACAGGGCCAGTGGAGGGCCATTTTTGAGTATGGGGATTATGTTCCTCTTTCTCTAGTCAGTGGGAACTTCACCAGTCTGCCATGACCTTTTAAATATGGCAGACAGTGGTTTGGCAACTTCATCTGCCAGTTCTCTAAGGACCTGTTGGTGGATTTCATTGGGTCCCATAGACTTGTGCACCTCCAAGTTTTTAAGCTGGTCTTGAACCTGCTCTTCACACACAGTGGGTGGATCCTGCTTCCCTCAGTTTATGGTCTTGGTTTTTAAGACTTGAGTTGTGCAGTCAGAAGCCATGACAGGGAAGACTGAGGCAAAGACGTTATTGAGTACCTCAGCCTTCTCCAAATTTCCTGTGGCCAGCTCTCTAAAGAAAGATGTTATTTAAAAGAAGGGACTATATCTGGCCTCCTGGTGTCACATGGAAAGCCTGATGAACCTCCTTATGGAAAGGAGAGTTGGGATTTTTGTTGTTTATTTGAAATCATGCAGTCATTAATGCAATTCATCGCAAATTCTGTATTGGTAGCTTTAAAAAATTCCCAGTATTACTTTGCATTTTTAGGAGGAAGAACAGGTATACTGAATATCAAGAAAGAAGAGGGCTGATCCAGAATTCATTCATTAGTGTTGTAGGGAAAAGAAATTGTTTCCTTTCAGAAAACTTGATCTATGCAGACAAGTGGCCATGTATTTATTTTGTCACTTGGATTGAGTTTCTAAAACAAGGCTCTGCTCGTAAGGATCTAAGTTCCTGGCACTTTTCCAGTTATCAATATTGAAATATTAGTGATCAAGCATTTACTGAACGCCATTCCTCAAATGCAGGGTCTCCACAGCATCTTGTTGCATTCATGGAATTCATCTGTTTGCATTATCTGGCTAACGGGTTCCTTTGTATTGCCAAGGTGATGAACACATTTGACGTTTAGCTGATTACTTCACCAAAATTAAACAGAAAACAGGGAAGCCATCCAAAGTTCCTTTCAGTGTGAAAGCTAATTATAAAAATGCTTTGAGCAGCAATTTCTTTTTGGATGTTAAAGTGCTTTTATTAGATTGTTCCACTGTCATTTTAAGATTTATTGCTAGACACTTATAAATGGGGTTGCCCGCTGGAATAAAATTATTTTGTTATATTTTCTGTTTAAGATGGAAGACAAAAATTTACAGATCAAATTTTAGACTGATTTTGTTAGTATTCTATATGATTCTGAATATAAAGGAGAAGAACTTACTATAGCTGGTTTTCATAGATCCAAAATATGTATTTTATTTTCATGCAGAGTAAATATACATATTTAATTCTGCTTAAAATTAATCACCTCCCAAGTTCCAAACCCAATTACTTAGCACATATAAAAAATAAAAGATGCAATTTAAAAGTTGAATACAGCCTTTGTATTGCTAGAAGCTTGTATTTTATAGCATCAGTACAAACAATGGTGAAGAAAAAAAATCTACGTGCTTGTCTTTCATAAGCCATGACTTGTTCTGAAATAGCATAAAACTACTATAAAGTCATTTTGTCAAGGTCATTGAATAGGAATTGTCCAAATGAATTTTACAGGGTAAATTTAGAGATGAAGAGTGCTGTATCCTGTTACTAGATCTTAAAAGTTTCTTGTGAAGTAGTTTTTGACTGCCTTGGAATATATTTAACTTTTTATGCTGACTGTTGTTGTTAGCATCGTTTGGACTCAAGACAAGGTGTGATCTGTAAAGGCTTCAAGGTGACAAAGTTGGGGGAGTTTGCATATGATATTGTCTAGCACACTTTGGCTACTAAATCATCTTGTGAGGACATATATTAATTCTTGACACTGTGATCTATTAATATACCTTGAAGCCAAGTGAATTATGTGAATCTGCTGTTTCAAGCTGTAGAATTCTGCCATAACTAGAAGGAAATATTTTGCTGTAGGTAGATTAATGTTGAAAGCTTGTCAAGAAAAAGTTTAATGTTGAAAATTTATTCTTCCTCTTCTTGCCAGTCCTTGAGCTTCTTCTGTACTGAAACCCATTTGTAATCTAAGGAAAAATAGGCACATAATTTCTTTTGTATTTATCTATGTTATTTGAGTTCCAATGATATAGTCTATTGGCTATTAAAAAGTGCATCCCAATGAATAATCTTCCAGAGGGTAATTTTTGTTTCCATTAATCTGAGCAATTTTCTTGTAAAATATAATAGCAATTGTCAGTGCGTATCAAATAATTTAATTCATGCACATTGCAGGATAAATAATTAAGATAACGTTCTGTATTAATAAATAACAAAAATGCAAATATGAGATTTGCTAAATATTCTTTGTGAAGAGAATGGATAGGACTTAATGGGCATGTTCTGAGGATGACTTGAATAGAAAGGAATACAATCTGGGCAGGAGAGCTAATAGTCTTGGTGAGTGTATAACATGAATGTGTTTTTCTTTTTGTTTGAATGTTAAATCGTATTCCAGTCCTAAGCCTTCATAACTCCTCTCTGTATCTATAAAGTGTCTGAGAAACACACAGTGCAATGGACCTCACACTTTTTCAGGACTTCAAACATTAAAAAGTTAAGGCAAATTTTTAAAACAGAAAAATTTCCAAATGCTCTGATTTTTTGCAAACTGTCCCTATAGATATATCTATATAAAGATCTTAATTAATGAATTTATGTGGATTTTACATAAATATGTCCATAATTGTGTAACTCTTCATGCTGTATCCTGTAAGCCCATTTGCCTACCTGCTTGACAACATAATGAATTTTTCAGGGGTATGTTAAACAAGGGGAGAAGCATAGTTGTATTGAAACTTCACAGATTACACCTGTATCTGTGGAGAACCTTCCTTTCCTGAGTTTCATTGTCAACAGACGGTATTGCCCATTGGCTGTGTTCTGCTGCAGTTTTTCATTGTGTCCATGGCTCTCCTAGAAATCCCAGCAAGGTGTGCATATATTATCTGTCAGCATAAATTGGGTAAGGAATGAGTTTACAACACTCCAGGCACTCTAAAATCATAAACCCATGTATATTTCACTAATTTTTCTGTTTCTCTTCTGAGTAATCTAGGTATATACAAAGCTATCTTTAACGTGAGAGCTGTGAAAGCCGTGGACCATCGGCCATGATCTCTCCTTGACAGAATTTTTTTAAACCTGCACTAGCTTTGTGACAAATTCAGAAAAAAGGTGGCAAAAACTATATCTCCGAAGAACTAACTGCACACTGAGGTTTTAATCTTGCACTGGAAACACATTTAGATAAAAGATTAAATGAAACTGGCATATTAGCATATAAAATTAGCTTTTCAGAGCTTTTTTTTGGTGATCAGTGTTTACCTTGAGTCATCTCGCAGAAAAGACGTGCTTGTTTGACTAAAATCAATTTAGCAGAAGCATTAATGGAGAAGGAAATGCAAGACTTTTTGTTGGTCAACAACTTTTGTGCCCAACTCATTTGTGTTTGATAAATGGAAACACCTTATATTCTAAATGCCACCATGTTTAAGTAATTTCTGAAAATAAACTAAGTAGTTTAATCAAGCCAAGAAAAGAGAACTTTAAACCCATATTTGGTTGCAAAAGTATTTACTGGAGAATTTCCAACTTGTTCTCATTGTTTTTCCATAGGTTGATGGGATATTCTGCCTGGCTGATATTCTTACTGATAACACCCTTTCTGAAGCTACTCATGCAGAAGCAGCAGCAGTGATTGCACAGATCACCTCTCCACATCTCACTTTTACTCAGCATCTAAGCAGCTTTCTGGAAAATATGGAAGAAATTGTAACAGCACTTGTCAGTAAGTTTTTTACAGGTCTTCTTAGACTTTCCAGTTAAAATGACAGCTTGGGGTGGGACTCTCTTTCATTAGTATATATTCTGCCCAAGAAATGTGAGCATTAAAAATAAAGCATGTATAACTTTGGAAGAGTCCTTTCACTCATCTCACACCAGTTTCCTTATAATATTTATAACTCAGTAATTGAATTACTGTAATATGTTTAATTTTTAAACCATACTGAAATCCACTTGCCAGGTGTTCAGATCTTAGTTAAAGGATGTGTGTGCAAGGGATTAAAAGGGTGCTGTGTCTTCAGCACCTCTTATTGAAGCTGGAAAATATTAAGAATTATTGTTGACTACAGAGTAATAGTTTTATACATAGGCAACTTTTGCACATATCTTGTCTAAGGAATAGGAAGTAAATCAGAAATACTCTCTCATGGATCATTCACTGTTAGTCTTCTGCCTTCTGTGTTTCATTTCATTTAGTTATATCAAGCTTTATGTTGAACTACATTCAGTGGAATATTCCCTGAAGGGTGGAATACTAGGTAGACTATCTCATTAATCGAATGCATGTGAGAAACACTGGATGTCTAGATTTGTATTTAACTTCTTTCCCTGCTTCTGTGGTTCAAATGAAGGTGCTGAGCATTAACACGTCTTATAAAGCAAGACGTCTTTAGTCAATTACATAATGTAATTGACTAAAGAATATTTTTTAAAAAATTCTTATGTTTATGAACTTGTCTTGGATACTGAGAATACTAATTCAAGTTACAGATGCCTAAGTATTGCTTTGAAACACTTAACTATGCTTTTTGCAATGAAGGAATGATTTTTATTCGGTGTATTTTCTGCATTCCTAGAACTGTGCCAAGAAGCCTCGTCTGGGGAAGTTTTCCTGCTGGCTTCAGCAGCTCTTGCCAATATTACTTTCTTTGATACTATGGCTTGTGAAATACTGCTTCAGTTAAATGCAATGAAGATTCTTCTAGCAGCGTGTTCAGACAGACACATAGTGGATACTCCATATTCCCGAGATCAGGTGAACATTTTCTCAGCAAGAAACTGTCTGAGCACATCTATGTAAAAGTCAGCAGCTTTCAGCTCTGCGTTTGTCAAATCTAAGTTACTTTCATGTCTTCAGTTCTTGATTCTTTTCAATATATGCCTCTTTATGTGCTTTTGTTCCTTTTTATTATGAGCACTATGAAATATGACAGTGATTTAAAGTGAAGTTTAACATTTAAAGGATAATAGATTTTTTTTTTCGTGATTATGGCCAAACAGTGACACAAAACAACAGAGAGGCCATGGAATCTCCATCTTTGTAAGTATTAAAAACTTGACTGAACAGAACTTTCAGGAAAATGAGATATATATGGAGATGCAGCCTAAATATACCATTGTCAGAAGGATTTAGCCAAAACTGTTGTCATTCAGGGCCATATTTGACCCTCATCTTAGACTCTCCACAGAAAAATATGCAATATGAAATGTATGCTTGTCCACAGTTAAAATTTTTCTCTCTGCGTTCCCACTTGTCTCTTCAGTGTTGCTAGTGTTCTCACCTTACCTGTGAAGTTGTGGAGGTACAATCTTAACAGCTTCTGATCTTCTGTTATGTAGGCAGACAAAGAATTAATGTGCAGTGAACACATCAATTTTATAGTGGTTATTTCTAGGTCTAAAATCAGAGAGCTGTGTTTCTAAAAAGTTGGAGGTGGAGACAGGCTTTTAAGTTGGAAGGAGAAAATGTAAGTAGTTGCTGATTTTTTTCCTACTGAATCCTTAACTGTTTTCTTGGTGTTCTTGGTTTTCTTGGTGATGCTGCAGGCTCTGAAGCTGAGACTTCTGTCTCACTTAATATTTGAAACTTAATACTATTTATTATTCCTCTCAGTTCCAAATTCTTTCCTCTATTTTTCCATTTTTTGGGAACATTTTAATTTTCCTTTTCTTGCCTTTCCCCCCTTTTTTTCTCTTATGAGAGAGATTGTAGGGTCAAAGTGAAAGCAGAGACAGATGTTATTTTAACATGAAATTATTTTTGCCTGACAGCTAGTGAAAACCTCTGAGAGCAGTGTTTTTAATGAGAATATTAGCAGTTGTTTTAGACTTCTTTTGAAAGTCCCTGCCTGAATGAATAGAACTTACAGTACTACTTCTCAGAGTTTCTGGGGAATTTGCTGGAATATTTTTTTTTTCCTACTCCTTATCATGAAGATAGGGAGATTCCTGGCTGCATTTTTTAAATTGCTGGCCAAATTTTTGCATATTTATGGAAGTCAGTATGGGCTAACAGGAACTGAGTGTGTGATGCAGAGTTTGAGCAGTGCAGCCCTTGTTAGGTGCCTGTCTCCTTACTTCCCAGTCAGGGGAAGGCAGATGATGAAGAGACCTTTTTAAAGATGTATTTTCGGAGTAAAACGCAAGAGGAACCTCCCTTTCCTGGCTGGATCAGAAGAGGAATATCTCTTCCACTGCTGAGTCATTGGCTGATCTATCCCAGAGCAGAAATGCATATAAACAGTGTTTCTACAGATTATCTTTTAGAACAGGCATCAGAAATTACCTCTTGATCACTCATCTTGATTTAGTGGGCATTGAACTAGTTCTCTGTGCTTTCTGCCTCCTGTAAAATTCCAGTAGTTAACTTTCCCTTCCAATCTGAATTTCAATTAGATAAGCAAAATGGTTTCCTACAGCTTAGCCAGTCACTTTTATATGTGTGAGTGTGCTTGTTGTTTCACTGTAAAATCTCAGCTGGTTTACTCATTCAACAGAATTTCACAGTTATTTTTGAGAGACTACTTAAGGCTTTATGAAATTTTGAGCCAAATAATGGGAAAAGAAAGGCTAAGATAAAGGTTGCAGTGTGTCATTATACAAAAAAAAAAATCTACAGTGGGAAAAACTTCTATTTGTAGGTTTCGATCAACTCTAAATACAAACAAAATGAGACTTCATTAGTACTAGTCTTCATAGAATTGTTGCTTTTCAAAGCAAATTGGGGCTACAGTCAAGTTCATGTTCTCCTCTAGAGAGCTCGTCTTCAGTTTTAAAATTTCTTGAGCTTTGGTCTATATTACAGAGGAAATTTTTGTCCAAGTGGAATGTATACTGAATTTTGGAATAGGCAAGTATAGCAGAAATATAGGATCTGAAGTAATTTATTCAGCTTGCTATGATGTACTTATGCTACGTTATGCTATTTGATGTTACACTGTTTATATCACAGGAATGGATGACTATTTTGGGGAAGGAAAAATCTAACCATATGGAGTGAGCTAATCCATGGTTTACCTGCCTTTCAAGTCCTACTAAGATTTTCAAAGATATAGGTAGAAGATGAAGGTTAATGATGATACGGGTCCTTGATAAGTCCTTCTGGAGAAGGTTACATACAAATCCATTATGCTTGTTCATAACTACATTGCAAAATATAGGGGACCACATAATCAATGCAAGGGAAGTGTAGAAATCACCTCAAATAATTTTTGGTGTCAAAAGATACACAGTAAATATTTTTATGTATGAAAATACCTATTAGACAAAATAACTTGAAGCAGTGAAATAATTGGCGTGTATTCAAATTGTGGTTAATTGAATTCTTCATCTGTGGCTTTGAGAGCCACACGGGGTACAGATTCTGCATAGAGGAAGCAATTTTCATTAACAGGATATAATTTAGAATGAGAAAACATATGCACTCTGCCTGAAACACAGTTAATAATTAATATGGAATAAATACATAGACATAGACTGAGTTACCATATTTCTACCTGTCACTCTCTAGAGATTCAGCAACTCATTTGCATCCTAAGTAAGTATATTTATTCAGAGAGATGACACTGTAACACTACCTTCAAAAGTGGAAGACCTTTATGTCACAGCATCAAAAATGAGTCATCCTTGTTATTGAAGTGGCAAAGTGAGATCAGAATGGTGATTTGATCTCATGCTTACTTACATCTAAGAATTTGACTTGTTTGTGAGCTGACACTGTACCATTAGAAGGCTGATAACCAGTTCTCAAATTGATTGTTACTTTTGAGGCTCATCACTTTATTTTTGACTAGAATACAGAAAATTAGAACCTCTTAAGGAGGTATTCTCATGATCTATAACATCTATTATTTGGCTTTTCACATATGCTGTTAATATTAAGAATTATTTTCACACAGAAAACAAGCTATTTGAAGGATAAAGTAAAAAAGCCCATCTTTCAAGATATATGAGAGGAAGAACGTAATATCAACGAAGGGAATGGTGATAGAAAGTCAACAAGTCCACATGACCTAGTCTCTATCAGTGGCTTACTGCACCCCTTTAAGGAAGCTGAATTACATCTAACATTGGAAACAGTGCTATGTTGGATAAAAAATTCTGTAAATCAGTATCTCAAAGGTGCTTCTACTGGTCCAAAACCTAAACTTGACCTTAACTCAGGGAAGGTGTCAATGGATTTTTAAATTCAGCTCATTTTGCAGCAGTGCTTTGGCACAAACACAATTTACGACTTCAATAAAATCAAAAAGTATCCTTTAAATACTCTCTTGAATCAGGGCTCAAAACTCTAAATCTGTTGTAAGAACTTCTTAACATTTCATCTGAAGCCTGAAGAAGAAAGTTAGAAATAAGATAGTAATACTGCACCTACACTGTATGCTGGTTCTTAGACTTCACTGTGAGCTCTGCCTGAGCTGGAATGTGACTACAGGATTGGCTTCTCAGGGTGGGCAGCTCCTGTCTGAATTCTTTGTAGGACTCCAGGCCTTTTTTCAGTTTGTTTGATTGTTAGACATTTTTATCATCCTCCTCCTACCAATTTGAGCACTGGGAAAATCTGCGATCTCCATATGACAGACTTTCATGAGTGCATGTAGGACTGTGAGAAAGAGAGGGTTTAGTTTTCTTGTCTGGATTTCACTTATCAGCCATATGTAAGATAAAGACTCCTGAGAAATCACATGGTTGTGAATAGGCAAGATGGTTTTTGATTTTATTGCCTGTGCAATATTTTTGCCATGCTATCTTTGTAAACCATTGTGTACTATGATGTTACAGAATTTTAGGGCTGTACTTCATATTTCCTTCTCTTTTTGTCACTAATAGGTGGTAACAATTCTGGCGAACATGTCCATCTTGGACCAGTGTGCTTCAGAAATCATTCAAGGAAATGGTATGTATTTTAGCTGGATTAAGTTCTGTAATTGTTTGTGGGCAGATGGGGAAAGGAGTGGTTACAAGTAAAGGAGAAAGTCTTCACTGGTGATGATTTTGCATCCAGTCTCTGCTGAATATTGTACATTGCTGCAGGGTGCAAAGTAGGTCCTTGGGATGATCTTCAAGGTCAATTCCAACCCAAACTGTTCTATGATTCTGTGTGACCGAAATAGTTCACTATTGCTTTAGAAAACTGCCTGTGTGACCATACTGCTGATGTTCTGTCCATGTGTGGCTTATTCATAGATGCAATATGAGATAGTACAAAGTGTTTCAACAATATTTATTCTGGTAATTACATTGTCTAAGTATCAATTCTTACAGATTGAAAGTCATCATCCAGTACTGAGCCATCCATGCCTGTATTTTGTGTCACTTTCTTCACAGGTATTCAGAAGCATTATTAATTTTGAAGCACAACGTTTTTATTACTATGGAGAAGTTGCGATTTTTTTTTCCACGTTACTTTAAATTTCATAATATGAGAAATTCATTATGTTGAAAAAAACGTAGGTGTTATAGGCCTACCATAAATCCAAGAAGTTAGGTTAATAATTCTGTGGATTAAGGTACAGAAAGATGTAACTTTATTATTAATACACCTAATAGCAATTTTTTTTGTGTGTGAGAGGTATTAAATTACAGTAAAACTTTACAATTATTGCTTTTTCTGCCATAGGAATGCCCCTTCCATGGTTTTAAAATTAAGATCTGGATAGGAATGATTTGAATTTGCACCTATTTGAATTTCAGATGTGGTTGATTGGAGGTGGGAAAGCAGGTTTTAGAAAGCATCTGTGATGAAGTGGGTCTTGTAATAGAATCATCCAACTCTAATGTAATACTAGGTTCAGATGTTCTCACATATCAGTGGAAAAATGTGAGCTCTGTGCACACAATATGGATGGCAAGGACTATAGAATCACAGAATCTTAGAGTCTGAAGGGACCTTCAAATGTCATGCAGTCCAACCCCACTGCAGTAACCAGGAACATCCTGCACTAGATCAGGTTTCTCAGAGCCTCATCAAGGCTGACCTTGAATGTCTCCAGGGGTGGGACTTCCGTCACCTCTCTGGGAAACCTGTATCATTGTCTCACCATCCTCCTGGAGAAGAACTTTTTCCTAATATCTGATCTAAACCTGCTCTGCTCTAGTTTAAAGTAATTGCCCCTTGTGTCATTGCTACATGCCCTGGTGAACCATCTCTCCTCAGCTTCAGGTATTGGTAGGCCACTAAGAAGTTTCACTGCAACCCTTCTCTTCTCCAGACAAAACAGCCCCAACTCTCTTTGCCTGTTGTCATAGAAGACATGCTTCAACACTGGTCATCCCCATGGTCCTGCTCTGGACCCTCTCCAACAGGTCCATGTCCTTCTTGTGCTGAGGGCTCCAGAGCTGGACACTGTACTCCAGTTGAGGTCTCACAAGTGCAGAGGAGAAGGCCAGTTGTGCTGGTACAGCTGAGTTCCTTGATGTGCACAGGGATAGTGTGTGTTTGATATCCTTGCTAAGATGGTTAAGTGCTGCAGTTTAAGACAGAGTGACAACGTGGAGGCTGAATGGATCTAGATACTGAAGCAATTTAATCACAGGTATATGCAGTTTTACAGAATACCTGTCCTATGAGTAGACAGTGCAGTCGTGTGGAGGAGCAAAGTAGGCTACTGTAGTGATTCCTTACGTGACCTCCTTGTTGCATGGGAGGGATGGGGTAGTTGCAGAGAGAAGTTGGTCAGGTCCTTGTGGTGGTTCTACCACACTTCTGATCTGAAATCCCTGTGTTCCTGGAAATGTGCCCCCCTGCAGAAACATGGGGCTTCCCTTCCCAGAAACTCTTCCCAGAGTTTCTTTTTTAGAAACTCTTGATGAGACCTTGACATTTCCCAGGACCCGAGGGGTCTGTAATTATAAAATTGAGTAAAAAATAACTTGTTGGTGATTTGTTTGACTTTTGCTATTGTTTACTGATGTGCTGTTGTTTGCTCTCACAATCTAGATATGTTGGAAGATTTTGCACTCCTTTGTAATTAACAGATTGATTGTGTAGTTTGGCTGTCTGTTTCACTGAACAACTGAACAACTTTTGTTGTTTGGGAAAAGTACAGATGTGAAGTAGATGATCACATTTCATCTACTTCAACTACAGCAGGAACTTGATTGAGATTCATGAAATTATACAGGCAGCTATGCCAAGTAGCTCCAACTCATGGTAGATACTTCAATAGGTTGATACATACATGTGGATTGTTAAACCTAATGTAATGAAGTAAAGTTTATTTATGCACTCTGTAATGGAAGTTGATGCTGAAGCATTTCACCCCAAGGAAGGTCTGACACTCATCTGGTGTACAAAGACCTTTTGTCTCTGCCTAACATTGTAATAATCAGATGCTGATCAGAAATTGGATTCACAGACTAAGAAGAATTTTTGAATCCTGAAAAATTTAGATATGATTTCATCTCAACTAAGACTTTTTAGTAAGATAATTATTTTCTAGCTGCATGATCCTGATGCTAATTCTTTTAATTATTTATGCAAATGTTCTAAATCCTCTGATGCTACCTGAAATAATCTGAATGCTTAATAGCATAAGGAGTCTAATAGCACATAATTGTCCTTACATATGAAATAATGTAAAAAAGCAGAAATAAGTGCAGTGTCATTTGGTTTTGTGTTGCTACAATAAGAATATCAACTCCTACAGGCAAAAGTAACTTAATGAAACCATTTTGACATGAATGACATTGTCTTTTCTAAAGTAGAGTAGGACATATAGTAAACTTCAGGAGCAGAGTTTCCCTCCTTAAAGGACTCCCCAGTCTAAAATGCCCTTAAACATTTTGAGAAGGGAATTACTAATGACCTCCTCAAAAATACATCAACTGAAAAAAATTCAGACCTAAATTTCATTAGAGAGTTGAAATACATCATTACAAGGTTTTTTTAGGTCAGTTTAGAAGCAAATAAATGATTGCATTTAGTTTGACTGAAATAAATTCATGAAATCTAAAATAACAACTTGTAGATAAATCAAGAAGTTGGAAGAGGGAAAAGTTATTACATTTCCCTTACATTTTTAGTTCCTGAAGTTTGTAGTTTCTTAGTGAAATTTATGCACTGATCAGATGTGCCTGAATGCTGATGGCCAAATTGCAGTCCATGGTTATGCGTTCTTCATGCCGTATCTGGGTGGTTGACCCCTATTTACCTAGATTGCTTTTTCCCTTTCCTTTTTCAGACAGTTGTTTTCTTGGGGAGAGGATAACAATGTCTCTTACATCCTTCTAGGTGTCCAGCTTTTAATGGAAATGCTCTTTGAAAGATCATCTTCAGGAAACTCAGCAGAAGTTGCTGCTTGTGAGCGAGTCCAACAGAAATCTGCAGTTACTCTGGCACGACTCAGCCGAGATCCTGAAGTGGCAGAAGCAGCTGTGAAACTCAGCTGTAAGGATTGCTATCTTAGTGGCACATTGAAGAAGAGGGAGGAACTGCCATTCTCGGAGAAGCTCTTTTTAATTTTAGTCTCACTTGGTGCTCCTTATAGAATAGATTCCCCATAGGCTGTCCAAGGAGTGACTAAAGGTTGTGCTAAAAGAACCTTTGGCTTATTTCCCAGAGGAGCCTGACGTAGAGTGTCCACTCAACATGTAGCTGTGCCAGACTGTGCACACCTCCCTTATTTCAACTTTTGTCACTGGACAGAAAACTTAGACCTTTGCACATTTGGATGTGATGAATCTAACTCTTTTTGGCTGGAGTTTTTTAAGGGCATATGGGATGATTGATAGGGAAGAAATGGAAGTCACAATTTCCACTGTGAAAGATTAATAGTGTGGGAAAACAATTAGTTTGTTTATTTTTATAACTATTAGTTAAGCTTACTCTGAACCACTTATCACCACAACCAGTCCCTTAAGTATTTGCCTATCATTTTTTCAGCAGAGATAATCTTTTCTAAGGAAAATAAATATGAGACATCCAGAAAAAATATCTCATCTCAAAATGAGGAGTTTGTTTTTCTAAATCATTTCTCCTGATACTCTTTTGCACATTCAGGTATTCCTCGTCTAATTAAACTATGCAGGTCACCAACTGAAAGAAATAACAGTGATTCTGTCTTAGTGGCATGTCTGGTAGGTACATTTTAATCTTTCTTGCATGCTTATCCTGAAAAATGTAGGCAAAGTAACCCTTTATATTTCAAAATACACAAGTACTGCAGGCATGTTTTAAATTCATTACAGGATCTCCTGCTTCCTCCCTTAAACATATTCCTGTGCAGTGTCAATTATTCTAATGGGAGGTGTCCCTGCCCGTGGCAGGGGGGTTGGAACTATCTCTTTAAGGTCCCTTCCAACCCAAACCATTCTGTGATTCCATAATATACCCTGATTGAAGATTTAAGTGTACAGGGGAAAATGGCCTCATGTTTGAGTTAATGAGTGCTAGAAAATTGTAGTGAAACATTTCAGAGTTTAAGATTTCTTAATATTTCTTAATTCCATTGTCTGATTATGTGCTCTGTTTGTTGCAATGAGCCTTGAATCACAAAGGTAGCAGCCCTTTCATACACATGTGAAATGCCCAGAGAGAGGAATGGAGATTCTCACTTTCACTACAATTCATATTAAATAGTGTCCAGTGACAGAGTGGCCAACAGGAGGCTAGTGCTTACTCTGCTAAGGAGAAAGATCCCAGCTGCTGGCCCTGCATTGCCTGGACTGAGCCCCAGCCAGCTGTCAGCATTGAGTAATTTCACCAAGCATTCTGTAAGAGGAAAGTGCTTGGGGACACACAGATAATCTTGGGTTAGATTAGTCCTTTCTAGGACTTTAAAAGTAAATTTTAGTTATTGTTGCTTCATTTAACACCTAGACTTATACCAGCACATGATATGTTTTGTTTATTTAAGCAGAAGTCGGCATGAATCAGTCTGGATGTGCGCATAAGAAATGCAATGATTGCTTTTCATTCATTCCGAGAAAGTTTGTTAGTCTTGAATGGCTAAGGTAGAGGACACAGAGTGGTGGCTGAAAACCAGATTGTGTTTCTTCTGTCTCATTGAAGTTGCTGTGCATTCCTTCAATTCATCACTTGCCTGTCTGTCTCAGCGATCTCCTCCTCCTGATATTTTAATAACTACCCAAGGACACTTTCTGTTAAACATATGGCAAAAATGTTCTTGAAACATAAGGTGCTTTAGGCTCTGACAGCTATTGTCACTGGAGTCTGAGGGCTTGTTCTTGGTTTATCTTATTTTACTTTTTGTATGTTTTGCAGCAGATAATTAAGTATTGTATTAGTTATGCATTGTCAAAGAGCCCAGAGATAAACTTATCACAACTATCAGACTTTAGTGAGAAAACAGCTTTTGTTCTTGAGGAGAGCCTGTCTGCTTTCCACCCGCTTCTGTTGGGTTAGTTTGCTAGAAGGTATGTAATTGTGCATTTTTCACCTGTGAGAAAAACAAATGCCTTCTTACGAAGCAAGGCTTTATGAATGTAATGGTGGTGTCAGTGCAATTTGTATTTGTCTCATAATCTAGTCGCTGCAGATAAAATAGTTTTATTTATTCCCAAATGTTTAGAAATGTATGACTTCTTTCCACGCTACTGGTATCTAAAGGATTTATATTATGGGCGTTGCATAAAGCTTCATCAGCAGCCCTTTTCTGAATCAGATGGCTTATAATTCTCATAAACAAGATAAAAGCAGAGAGCTGAGATGTGAAGAGGCAGTATGAGACAGATGATGGAAGGAGTAGGAATAATGGATGTAAATGGGAAGAGAGTAGTTATGCTAGATATAAGAAAGAAATTCTTTATGGTGAGGGTGGTGAAACACTAGAACAGGTTGCCCAGAGAGGTTGTGGATGCCCCCTCTATTGAAGTGTTGAAAGCCAGGCTGGACAAGGCACTGAGCAATCTGATCTTGTGGGAGGGGTCCCTGCCTATGGTAGAGGGGCTGGAACTAGATGATCATTAAAGTCCCTTCCAGCCCAATTTATATTATGATTTACAGCCAACTTTCACTTCTGTGTTCTTTAGGCCACACTATCCCTGTAGTTCAGGTCTAAGAGTTATGTGCTTAAAAAGGATTATCATATTGCATTTGAGGTGAGATTCATCCAACAGATGAAGTCAATAACGAGAGATCAGCCATGTGGCAGAGTCCTGCACAATTCAGTCCTGGCTATTATTTAGAGATAGGTAAACTGGATTCCTATAATGAGGACTTTGTCAAACCTTAACAGTATTACAATTGTGTTGTTTTGTTTTTCTAGGCAGCCTTACGGAGACTAGCAATTATGAGTCCTGATGGACTTGAAGATTCTGATTTTCAGCAGCTGGTAAAGCCCAGACTTGTGGATTCCTTTCTGCTGTGCACAAATATGGAAGAGAGCTTTGTATAAATGTGAGCCAAAAACTTTTGGGAAAAAGAAATTCAAGGTGTGACAGGTTGTCCTGGTTTAGGCCTCAAACCAGGACATAGGTATACAATAAGAAGTTACATATACAATTTTATTAAGTATTAGCCTAATGTTATTTATGATTTATTTAAAACTCTGAACATGTGATTTGTATGAGCAAAGAAGCAGACTGAGCAATCTTGTTTCAGTGGTTTGCAAAGGTAGTTTTTTTATTTTTCTGCCAAGATACATTAACGTACCTTGTCTCTGCTATATAATAAAATGTTGTTGTCTTGTTTAATGTAGTTGAATCAAGGAAGCAAAGCCAAGAATTTGGTGCTCTAATATTAAATGCTTCTAATAATGTGTTATCACTGATACTTTCTACTGTTATAATATTTAGCAGTTTAAGATATACATTAGTCTCGTGCATTTCCTGCATTAGAAAAAAAATAAGTTAAAACTGCAGGTATACGCTTTGAAATAAAAGGGCTGGATAAGTCTGAGTCCAGTTCTTAACAGTTGAACTGTTGTTAGTTTTTAGTAGTTAAGAAAATACTTTACTGATTAGCTGAGAAAATTTATCAGAAGAGTCTCAAATATGGGCTTGGAATGATGTTGGAGGACGTTCTTACTCTGTTTAGGTATGGACTTCATTAGAAGAAACACACTTATAGACATGTGTTTTATTTGTATTTACTAAAAGCTCCTAAATAAATTGAGAGAATTCTACAAAAATGTTTATGAAATAAAATGCACATCATCAATATGAAGGCATCCACATTAAATCATCACACAATGATAATTTTCCCTCCTTTCCAAGCCCTACAAGAACCAAAAGTGAGAATTTTCATTAATGTTTTGTTTTAAATTACTGCTTTTGTGAAATGTAGTGCATGCATAGAAAAATAATCAGAATAGATGAGACAATGGTAACTTATCTTTCCACTTCTCTAACTAGCTTTGTACTTCTAAAATTGTGAAAGGAGACTTTCAGGAGCTCTTGGAGTTGAAAAAAAGAGATTTTACCAATGGATAACAATGTAAAGAATGGAGATGATTTAAAAATGTATTTCTTTCTTATTTTTTATGAACATCCCTCTTCAAATTTGCATTTTTCTTTCCAAAAAGTAACATTAGAAATTTAAAATGACTCCATCAGGCATAACTTGAGAGCATTTAAAGTCCACAACTTCTTGTGAAGCATTGTGTAGATTACGGAAGTATGTTTTTTTTCTTTATGGTTTGCAACTATTGCTCTGGATCATTTTATGATCTGCAACTTCAGGGTATTAGGACTTCTGCCAAAAAAGTAAGTACATTTCTTCTTTACTGTGCTTACTTTGTAGATATGTTAAGCAGCTTAATTCATTGATGTTTAATTAGTATTATTTGGTGTTTAGATGAAAGACACCAGGAAATTGCTAAACTGGGATTGCCTTCCATGTTTTCTGTGTCTGAGAAATCTGTCCTTCTTCAAGCAGTAAGAAGTGGTGGGTTCATTTTTCTTTCCTAGAGTATATGGGTTAAGAAGTCTCTGCCTTAACATTTCTTCCTTGTGACCTCTTCATTTACTCATTAAGTCTATCTGAAGTTTTTCAAACTTTAGAAAACAGACAACAAACTCTGTCATAAGCAACTATTCAAAGATAAGGATAAAATAAGACATTTCACAGATGTAATTTTATAGTAAGTGCAGAGATGAATCCTGCTTTGTTTGCTCACTCTGAGATGGTTCCTTCTGAGGCTGTAAAGATGTATTACACTGTACTGCTTTAAAAATATGATACTAGTGATAGACTTCAACACTTTCCACACTAAGCCTAAATTCATGCAGGAAACATGGATGCTTTAAATGGCAAAATCAGAATTCTTGGTATAAACAATGAGCTCATAAATCTCCTAAGAAAACCAAACTCAGCAAATTCATGTTGCTGTTGTGTTGACAGCACAGTAATCCCTAATAAAATGCAACACATCAAATTCTGTGCTGAATGTGATACACCGAATCTTGGTCTGTCAACTACAACTAACACCAGATAGAGTTTGTAAATAGGGGAGAGTTTATTCCATAATCAGTAAAGATAAAATCTCATTTAAAAAAAAAAAATGTCCAAACATGTAAAGTGAACTGAAGTAGCTGTTTAGAAAATCCCTTTATGATCCATAACGTTTTAAAGAAATTTCTAACAGGTCAATCAAACATTTGGTATCAAGGAATGAGTATAATTTAGTCTCAGATACAGTAATGTGAATGCACATCCTTTTACTACAGATACTCCCAATGTGTAAATATGAGGCTGTAGCTCTAAGTCCATGCTGTGAATTTACATGTGCTCGTATTATGAATGTAGAAACATTTGTAGAAACAAGTTTAGGTGGATCTCATACTTGTAGGAGGAAAATATATCTTGAAAGAGCCACTTCAAACATTTATCACCTAAGTGTCATCAAAATAACTTTTACTAGGTCTTAATTTTTCACATAAAATTGTGCGCTTTGTTTTCATATGCTAAATTTTTTTAAAAAATTAACATAAGACTAAAAAAATGAACTTTTAAAGCCAGAATAAACATGTTTAATTTCAACATATTATTAAATATATACTTTATATAAAAAAATTTTCACAGAATCATGCCCTTTGCTGGTTCCTATGTATATGTATATATTGGATTCCTGTGTGTATATGTAGTTAGCAGAGGGAGGTAGAGAGACTGATGCATTTAAGTATCAATTCATAGATGTGGACTCACTGATCTATAGAGACTGTATCTCTGTATCTAGGCTTGATATTACCCTTTATGATTCCAGAAATTGAATGTTATACTTGTCATAAAAGCTCTAGCTTCTTTTAAGCTTTTCTGAACATTTTAAGTTTTGAATGATATTAGAAATTTTGTTCATGAGATAATTTTATTTTTCTCAGTTTATTGTGTGTTTGGTACATGAAATGTTGCTTTACTAACCTGTTCTTTTTAAAATAATATTTGTATCAACAAGTTATAAGATAATATCTTGGTATGTTGAATATCTTACCTATTTTTAAAGTTGCCTGACAGTATTCAAAAGATCAGACTTGATTGGTAAAGAATTGTGTTTCTTTAGTAGAAGGCTGATTCCAGTGTCATATGGCTTGTTGTAAACTATGTATGCTGACAATCTCCTTTCAAAAAACAAAACAGCAATGAGCAGTCAAAATAACATTAGCTTTTGTATTTTGAGAAATGTGCTTTGATTCTCAGTTTAAATTCATATTAAATTTCTCGTTTATCGATTGATCAGTTCTCTGTGAAGTAATTACCGCATCAAAGAAATAAAGTAAAACCTCGAGACTTACAAAATACTGGAAAATAAAAGATGGCTCTCTTTTCATTTTCAACAGAGAATCAGTGACTTTGTTTTAATAATTCAAGTGTGCCTAAAACCCGGTGGAACCTATGGGTAACCAGAAGTGTAATAGGTGATACTGCTAAATTGCTTTAGCGACAAATTAAATGGTGTGAAGAAGGAGGTATGTCACCTGTGTCACAAATATAACTGAAAGGTGTATTGCATGTACTCTTTTCTTCATGCTATCTTGATATCAGCACTGCTTTTAACTAGCTTTTATTTCTGTCCTCCACAGCCTTTAGAACATGACCTAGTAGTGTACACACTTCTTCAAAGGAGCTTATTGATCTAAATATATATAAAAACTTACTCTAACTTGGCTTTTTTTAATACCCCAGTATGTATATATTTTTTTACTACTTCTGGAAGGATGTACCTGATGGGATATGTTTGTTATGTTTAGTCAACTGATAAGGCAAAGTTTATGGTAAATCAAGATGATATAGCTAAAATGATCACCAAACAGCCATTTGCATCAAAAGAATAATTGTGGAATGGTCTCAAATCATCTAGGGAAGCTCCTTTGGGGCCATGCTTCCCTGCACTGTAGGAAAGAAGAGCCAGAGCTCTTACATTTCCAACTGATTGACAATGGTCTTGTACTGTTATTGTTTTTACCTGTCAGGTTGTCTTCTTTGGCTTAAGTTGTATTAAAGAACTCATGATAATAACTGTTACATTAAGATTTCCTTTGTTTCCTTGAGCTCAATGTGTTTAGCTCTAAATTTGTTGCTAGGTAAGTAAGAGATGAAAAAATGAAAAATAGAAGCTGAACAAATACTAAGTCAAATGTTGAAAAACTTTAAGAGATTTATCTTTAGAAATGCATTTCTGTATAAAAACATTATAACAAGAATGTGATTAAACAGTTTCTTAATGAAGTAGATAACTGAAAGTTGTATAAAGATATTTTTCTTTAAGGTCATGAAGAACTGTGTTATGATTATAGACAAATCTGATATTTCCATCTCTGAGACACTCAAGAGAAGTTCAGAAATTACGTGTTTTGGGGTTTTTCACTTAGCTGTGAAAAATTAAAAAAAAATTAATACCACAGTATAGGTGCATCTTAAAGCTAGGCTCCATCAACGTGCCATTTCACAGACATCACTTCTTTACAGTATGACAGATTCAGGAATTCATGAATATACTTTTACTGGACTGCAATAAATTTCTTTAGCCCCTTCTCCCCCCCATTACTATGGGAAAGAATAGAGGCAACAGTATTTAATTAGCTACAGAGAATTTTGACAAAGTTTGTATTCTGAATTTTTGCACTTTGCCAGACAGCTACCAAGCTTGGAACAAGATAACAGTAAAAAAAAGGTTGCCAGCCTGGCCTTACACACTTCCAGGGATGGGGCATCCACAACCTCTCTAGGCAACCTGTTCCAGTGTCTCACCACCCTCACAATAAAGAACTTCTTTCTTTTTTCCAGCCTAAATCTCCCCTCTTCCAATTGCATCCATTACTCCCAGTGCTGCCATCCTGCACCCCATTAAAATGTCCTACCTTAGCCTTTCTGTAGGCCCTCTTCAGGAATTAATAAGCTATTATGAGGTCCCGCCGAGACTTCTCCAGACTGAACAACCCCAACTCCTTCAGCATGTCCTGATAAGTTCCAGCCCTCTGATTATCTCTGTGGCCCTCCCATAAGGGAAATATATGTGTAATATAAGAGAAAGCAACTCAAAGATCAGATCCAACATCTTTGACCTCCAAGGCTGTGACAGGTTTTATCATGTGTTTGCTGATGCTGTCTTCTTGTGCTGATACGTCTGCATCAAGGAAATCTTTTGGTCTAGCATCTTTGCCAAAAGGTTTTCTCATTTGAACTATTTGCTAAATATTTATTCTCAAGTACTCATTTTTCCTTTTGGAAAGGATTTTACTAAGAATAATTACCAAAACTCTGAACAGCATAACTAGATGGAATTTCTGGATTCTGCTCCAAAGATTTGATAAACATGCATGAATTGTTTGTAGTATCATTTTTTGTCTCTCTGAAAAACTACAGGGGTGGAATGTTCCTTTATTTCTTTTAGTGTGACATGAAGTTCTCTAATATCTCTGATTTCATTAGAAGGCACTTAAAGATAATATATTACAAAAAATTTATTACTACATATTAATAAATACTCTAGGCTGTTCTCTTGTGAGTGTCAATAGAAAAACTATGTATTTTATCAAGACACTCAGGATATATTTTCTAATATAAAACTATTTCCAGGTGTTAGCTGTAATCAGTAGAATAAAATATATGGCTGCTGGAAACTAAAAAATTTTAGAAGTATGAAATATACATTTTAATAAATTTCAGTTTAGTTTTCTTTAGCAGTTCTTCAAGGCATAGTGACTGCACTAGTGGAATAAACTTCTTAGTTGCAAGCTCCTGAGGATCTGAAACAGCTTTTCACTGCACGGTAGGTCTCAGAATTTCTAGATACTCTGCCATTGCATAAGTTTTTACCAAACCAATTCTCTTTTTTAAATTTTTTTTTAGGACATTTCACATATATCTATGTTTACCTTGACTCCAGACACCCCAGAGTCAACAGACAAAAGAAAACTTAGTTTAACCCAGGGGCTACTTTTTTAGTCACAGTCAGGTGAACAAACATCATATGGTTGTACTCGCAGCAAACTGAAGGTCTCTTTTAATATGGCAGGCCAAGAGGCAGCAAATGTGTGAATTACAAGCAAGAGTAAAAGCTTTGCTGGAAGTGCATTCTCCTATTAAGACACAAACCAGGTCTTCATTAGGAGAATAGAATTAAGACCCAAATGAGTCCAGCTGTCAATTGCTGTCCTTTATATCCTGTAGATTTGTTTACTTTTTAAAAAAATCTTTTCCGCAGTAACTTCTCTCTATTAACATCAGGACAGCTGAGAAATGCAGCCCTGTGGATAATTCTGATTTTGTCTGCATACCTCTTTTTTTCTGCTTTATTTGTGACCCTGGCTCAATGATGAACCATCTTCCTTACTGTTTGTTTCCTCATGACAGGCTTTTCTGAAATCTAGAAAATTGTAATCAAACTTGCCAGATAACTAATATGTTTTTAATTTGTGAGACAGCAGCATTTTAGTAATACTGAAGCATTTTCTGGAAAACTCAATAATTAGTGAATTTTGCTGAGACAGTTGCTTGTATGTGTCCTCCAGTCATGTAGTTTTATTCAAGCCAATAAGCTGCTTTGAATAGTTTAGGTAAAAACTTTAAATTTCCTCTTTAAACAAGGAAGCTATTTAAAAAACTTAACATGAAGGTCTGATTTTTAAAAAAATGAAAGCAATCAGAAGAATCTTGTAAAAAGAGTCAAGCCTCATGTAGCTGCCAGAGGTTTTGCCATAGGCTGCATTTTGATTTTTTTCTTGAGAAGGAATACAATGTTGCTTTTGTTCAGTTTCATGTTAGTTCTGGCTGCTTTTTTACAAATCCCATTGACAATACAGCAGCCTGGAGGCCCCTTTACAGCTGGGTGGGAAAGGAATTGAAACGATAACTTTTTAGATATTCTTAAAAATTGCTTGATGGATTTTTAACTTGTTCAAGTGACCCCCCCTCATGAATAAGGACATTAAAAAAAGTTTTAGTGATGCATTTCGCGTCTTATCTCACTTCCTAAAACATTTAAAAGCCAATTTTCTTACATGTATAATGTCTAGTCACTTTGACAGTTTTAATCTGGGTGAAATCTGAATAAGATTAAGTAATCCAAAGACCAGCAAATGAACCTTTCTGATGTCTTTAAAATGCTTTTCAACTCATCATAAAGATATTATCATTATGCACTATTATGCATCCAAATTATCTTTCAAGTCTTAAGGGATGAATGTAACCAGAAAGCTGCTTCTCTTTGGGCCACCTGGTCATATGAAAAAAATCATACAATATATTTTCTTGCCATGAGAACAATTTAGGATTAATGTTATCTTCCAGTGTTCTTTACAGAAATGTAAACTATGTCTCTAAAGAAAAATAATATTAAATTCTTCACAAAATCAAGTTTAGACTTAGAATTTTTCTTTAACAGGACAAAGGTTTTTTTTTAAGTAGGTTTTACAGATTATCATGTCTGTGGATTTGGTTTTATTTTTAAAAGCACAAATTACTATTCTACTCTACGTTGCAGGTAAATACAAAGTGATGAAAAGGTATTCATTTTATAGAAAAAGAAGGAAAGATGCTACAGTTGTCAGGTGAAATGAGTCAAGGTCAGTATGAGCAAATGAATCTACATTGATATTGTGTCTCCTTTATTGAAGATCTAGATTTTAGGTAGCCTTGAGTTTAATCTGAGATTTATTTACAAATATCTGCTCTCATGGACACCTAGTGTGCAAATGGGAAGGGAAAGTACCAGGAGTCTCAATCTGCATGTGGCTGGCGAGTAGGAGCACAAGCCCTCTTTCTAGAGTGTGGGAACTCTAGACCTCATGGACTTCTTGTTCTCAGTGGAAGTGGATAAAAATGTAGTCATGAAAATGAGGTGAACTGAAGCATGAGGTCTCGTTTTTCATGAGAACGATGGATAACTGCAAGTGAAAGATGAAAAGAATTGACCCCTAGTGTTTAGGAAGGAGACACTACTGGGGGTTGTTTAAACTCAGAAAACTGAAGCAAAAGAAAGTTGCAGGGACTGGATATGAGCACTACAGCTGGAAAATCAACTGTAGTCAGGGCTGTAACTATAATCAAAGTTTCTTCAAAAATTTTGATATTTATGAAGTATCAAATAACATAGGAAAAAATAATACAATGCAAGATACTGTTTTGTATTAGCAGTAACATCACTTTGCCATTGACAGCTAATCAGCATGTGGTTTGGTTTACGATAGTGACATGAATTCTATAAACTCATTAATTCATTGACACAGATTAGAAAAATGGATGTCTTCTTTTTCTGTCAAAACACATAGACGTTACCCAAAGCAAAATGAATCTCTCTGCTTTCTCAACTCATGATGTAGTGCAAACTGGGTTTTCAAAAGCTTCTTTGAGATGTACTTAAGGATTTGCTGAGGGAGAAGTGGTGACATCTACTGGAATTTTTAAACACTTCATTATATGTTTCCAAGGCTGCTAGCAAGATATGTTTGGTTTAGGTCTAAAGTTGGATGAATAATGCAGAAACATTTTCTACTTATATTTGTGCAAATTTGTAATCAAATCTTCAGCCATCTTGGAGTTGCATTTGGTGTCATTTCCTGCACACACTCATAGAGTTATTAAACTTTAATCATATAACTGTTGGCAGAAAAGAAATGTTAAGCTCACACAGGAACAGTATTAGAAGTGAATTTCTAATGTTCTTTCTGTAAAGCTGTGTACCACAAAGCCCATTCCATGAGTTATGTTCATTAGACTGGAGGATGGAAACAATATCAAGTGATTTATGGGACCAACTGCAATTGAACAGCAAGTTTATGCAACCCCTTAGATTAAAAAGTTCAATGAGAAAGGAATGTGTGAAGCAGATTTCAACCCACTCCTCACATTTCATGGTAAGAAGGAAGGAAACTCATCCATCATTACGTGCATTCATTAAAAATTATTCTCCGTGTTCCATTTAAACCATGTTCTAACTTTAATCTCTTGGTTTCTTGGGACTAGATTGTGATATGCACTGCATGCCCAATAAGAGTGTGAAGGCTCTTGCATCCTGTGGGTTAGTTGAACCTTGGGACTGGGTCTGCAGGAGCAGCAGGGTTATACATCTGTTTCTTCCCTCTCCTCAGAGGGAGTGTGAGGAGGAGAGGGAAAGGGGAATGGGATTGCAGAAGATTAAGAAATCCCCCTTGGCACAACCCACTCCCCCATACTTTGACCCTTTTGCTAGGATGAGCTGAGGGTCAGGGTATCCCAAAATTTACTACTCTGAAACAGTGATAAATAATTCCCTCTGGGATGAGGAAGATATATAGGCAATAAGTTGGCCTTTGAGATGTACCCTTGAGGTGTGTTACCCCGTGTTATCTGAGTTACTGCAATTTACCTTTCCCGTTCCCCTCAATCTGTGCCTAATTTTTACTCTTACAATCTGAAGAGTTTTTGTCTTTACTAAGTTTATGATGTATATGATGCAATTGTGTCATACAATTGAAAATTATAGAAAGTAAGGAATAGTTTTCCTGCTCGCTTAAACTGAAAGCCAAATTACTAGTGTCTGACGTAGTTCCACAGCCTCTCAGGAATTCTCTTTTGCCTGGTACTTGGCATTTTCAGACTTTGCATACAATGAACTAAATAAACCATGATTTCTGGTGGGTAATGTTAAATGATTTTGGTCAGTATCTGATTCAAAATTATCTAGTGGTGTCAAAGTTTTTGGAAGAAAACACAATCATTAGTAGTCTCTGCAACACTTGAGATTTTTCTGTAATATTTAGACTTATGTGCACAAGAAATACTGAGGGGAAAATAGCAAATACTGCTCCTTGAAGTCCCACCATAATTTTTCATTCTTACTAAGAACCATTTCAAATATTACACTTATCTGGTTCACATTATTGTGCCTGATTTTTTTGCCAATTATATCCTTTTAGTTTAAAATTGTCTAATCTGTAAGAAACTTTTAAGCTGTCCTTGAGGATTTTCTACTGTTAAGGAGATTTATTATTCTGAAATGACAAAAGGAAACCATCTGCTGTCATTTATCAAAATGCAAGTCTGCCACCTGCTTTTACCTCTAGTCCTGTGTGGAGATTTTCTGTTGATTTTTGCACCTATGAGCATACAACCTGTTGTAGTATCCTATTTCTTCAGCTTTTGGTTGTGTCCTGTGATTCAAAGTCAATCCCCAGTCATGACAGCTTTTATTGGAGTGGGACCTGTCTCACTTCAGCAGTGTCCTTCAGTTATGAAAGTGTCTTGGCTAAAGAGATTAGAAGTGTGATAGTCTAATTCACCTGTTCCATAAAATTGGAACTCCTTGGCTGTCAGTGTTATGCTGAGAACTCTGACATGATACTTTTCTGACTTTATTAATGAGTTTTAAGCCTCCAAACAAATTTTGCTAGTGTACATCAACTTACCTGCATTCTGTCTCTGATTTGCTAGACTGAAAAGTTTCTGTCTTTCCTTTTATCTTATTTAGCTGGCTTCCTCCTCTCAAGTTTCTCCAGATTAATCATGACAAATAACACAATTTTAATTGAACAGAGATTCCCTGAGTTGATGTACATATGCACATCTATTTCTAGCCCTTCTGTCACCTAAAGCCTGCTTTTACAGCAGAACTTTTAATATCTAAGATCTGTACACAAAATTTTTGTATGTTTTCATTTGTGGCAGGGTTTGCTCTCAATCAGAGATTACACAGGACATTTAATTTAGCAATGAGACCTACCCTGGTTATCAAGCTCACTATTCACTATATTTGCCTTTTGCTGAGTCCATTAGCTGTGCTGCCTGGTTAGAATTTTTGGGTCCTTTTCTGTCCTTTCTGCACACAAATCCAACCGTGGAGTATTTCTGAAAGCAACAATTGTGATTTTATAATGAACCACAAGAGGGGGGAGAATGAACATAAATGAAAGAACTTGATTTTAATGAACAACTGTTACAGTTAGGACAATGTCTTGTAAATGTAGAATCTAGGAATCTTGGCCCAGTATTGTCTGTGGAGTGAAGAGTTTGTACTAATGGTTAGATGCTGTTCCTAAGATTCATCTTATTGGGTCTGCTACTGAGCTTTGCATGCAGCTGTGGACAAACCACACTTACAGAATTGCAAAATACCATGCTGAGTATAATACTATGCAAAATACAATCCCTTTCTTTACTGCCTTGATAAAACAGAAATAAATGCTAATGAAATGATAAAAATAGAGATCTCTGTGATCTGAATAATAATTTTAAAAACCTCCTACCCTGCCTTTCTGTTTTGTCCTGCAACTATATAAAGGTGGTCTCTAAGTCAAATAAACAAGGAATCTCTCCCTTGTGCACAGATGAGTTTTTGGTGTAACTGTGAAAACTAAATCGTCTCGCTGTTGTGGTCATGGAATGACAGAGGCTTAGTGAAATTCCAAGAGTGTTTTCAAGCTGCTTTTTGAGCTCATAGTCCCCTGCTGCTTGCGTGCTGAAGCAGCTGTAGTGATGGCAAAGCTGGAGACTCCTAAAGATGGTACCCTGGGACTTAAGAGAGCACATGTCCCTACAGCTGGATCAGTTTTTGGGAGACCATGCACAGGCAGCTTTGGCAAGCATTTGGCCTCCTAATCCCAGGACTCTGTGGGCTTGAAGGCAGTACTTATAGCCAGCTGGAGGGCAAAGGAGGGAAACAGATTTCAAGAAGCTTATTTCAAAGTAGATACAAAGGGGAAAGCAAATCTCTCAGTTCCTATCCTCTGTATCTCATACTCTGTGTCTCTCTTGGCCTAGGTTATCAATCTCTTGGAAGAGAGATAAAGAAGAAATTGAGTCTTACGTATCTCCAGACTAAGGAAGGAGCAAAGTGACAATTATAACAGTAATATGAGGATGGTGATGCAGCAGATGGTTGTATGGTGAAATATAGTAGCATGAACAGCAAACCTTAGCATTTCTCTGCAGGAAAATCACAAATAGCCTAGTAGACTGTGAGACACCATGATGTAACATTTGCTGAACAAAATTATAATGTCCTTAATTTCATGTTCGAAATCTGAATGGTGCCAAAGGAGGCTTGCAGAGAGAAATTAAGGCAGTTATACTACAAGACAGAATGTTGATTACCAGCAGTGAGGTATCCAGATTTGACTAATGGCACAGCTATGCATAAGCCCTAATGGTGTTTAAGTGGTTGCTAGAAAGACTGCAATTATTGTGATTTATTTGTCAGCATCCAAACACTATGATACTGGAAATAGGACGAGAGGTCTCTTGCCTAGCGTATAACCCTACAAAATATTTTTCAGTGTCTCTTCACAAGTGCATGAAACTAGTGGCTCTAATTTACTTATTTATTCTCTCTTTTTTAAAGGGCATTATCTACATAGCTCCACCAATTTAAACTGATTTTTTCTTGCTTTGTGTGATGCATTTAGGAGGAATGCTTTGGGCTGAACTAGTTTGGCTTGCCGTTTGAAAGCAATGAAGAGGCCTCACACCTGTCCTATAGCTCCTAAGTATGTTTTTTAGAGTCTCTTCTAGTTTGACTGTAGAGCCAACAGTAAGTTGATTCCTTCCTTGCTCCTGTGATTAGCAGATTTGTTATTCTTTACAAGTGAAAATTGATGAATATCCTAGGGTTAACACCAAAACTTTATCAGCATGTATTTTCAAGTAAGTTATTAAAAACTATTAATAACCTCTTTAAATTACTGCCCTCCTCTCTGCACTGAGGGCTGACTCTATAGGAATATGATGAGACACGAATGCCTTCCAGTCTGCATCCAAATCAATTACCTTATTGTGAAGCCACCAACAAGAAGGATGTGACTGGGCTGTACATCAAAGTTCAAGACAAAAAGCAGCTGTCAAAACCATAAGATTAATTATTGTTCAGTAATAATTTCTTTTCAAGATGGAGAACTCTTCCAAATCATGGCTCAGAAAACTTGGAACTGCTGTTCATAGCATTAGACAGGTATTTTCATGAGTATTCATGGATTTCTCGAGTGTTTATTATTTACATGCTAAATAATATTTTACTGGAAGTCTTTCCCTCCATACCCAGCTATACAAATAAGTTTAAAAATCTCAGAAGAGATGTATCAGTGCAGTTTCATTGTAAATAGTGGAGCTATACAAATGTCTGTGACTGCTGCTTCTTTATTGCCTCTGACTTATATGATGGGTAGCTTAAAATGACCTAGAAGTATTTCTCTTGAGACGTATAACTACAAAAGGAAGGCTTTCCTTTTCTTCCTTGTCAGAGTTTGATTAGCAAACTGTACAGAGGAAAAAACAGGGTTAATAGGAAAGTTCTTGTAGTGTAACAAATAAACAGCTAATAGTAGCAGTCTTGTGAAACAATGAAAGACTAAAATTCTAGTTCTGATTCACAAAGCAGTAAATTACTATTGCTGTTTTAACAATCATCTATATTGAAAAAAATATATCCTAGCTTCAGAATTCCTCACTGCATCTTGGAATCTTTTAATTGCTTCTTGTTGCTGTCTTAGTCTTAGGAATACCTGTATGTGAAGAGATTGACTTAACGTAGTGGTTGAATTCTACTGTGCATTATTTCCCAAGCATACAGTATATACAATGATAAAACTGAGGTGCTTGTGTTTTTACCTCCAATAATCACATCTAGAAAACCACAAATGAACTTTTCATTTTTCCCTTGTAAGAGCTATAAAATCTAAGGTAAACCCTGCTGCCAAATCACTTTTATGGGAACCTCACTTTCCTGTTCACTAGTTTTACTCCAAGTAATTAAAAGCAACACTCCTGCCCTTCACTGTGGTTTCCAAAATATTCATGGGGGTCACATGGCCCATCCAGAGTCCTGAGTGAGACTGAACAGGAGGTCCATGATGGGTTCATACCTGCGGATTTGAGTTGCAGTGTCCATAAACTCTCCATTTTCAAACAATGGAAGCTTACAATGCTGAAATGAGAAAGACATTTAAAACTTAACATAGGATTGAAGAAAAACTTAATCAGTGCTAATTCTTTAGTTTGTTTGTTTGTTCTCAAATAGGGTTGATTATTTTTATGTGCCAAAAAGGAAAAGATGAGCTGAATATGTAAATCCATGAAGGTTTGCAGGGGTGGAGGGGTGTGTTAGGGTTTTTTTTTTTCTTGATTTTTTTGAGAGCTTATTCCTGTGTGTAAAAGGTCTTTAGGCATTCCGTGTTCCCCCTGCTTTCCAATTAAGCTTTCTAGGCTTTCTAATGTGGTCCTCTGGGTGCTGGAAAATAACAGAAACAAGAATGCATTTAATACCTGGCCTGGTGTCTTGGCAGCAAACTTAGCACTCCAGTGAGGGGAGTAGCAGGTTCAAGACCAACCCCTGGAGTCTTACTACTTGGACTGGCAGAGGGCTAGCGTAATGCACAGACAGTGAGCTCATTCTGCAGGTGGAGTGTTCAGCTGCATTGATCTTACAGCAAAACCAGCCTGCTAAGGTTGTGGAGAAATATTGGCTCTGATCTAAAAGGAAATTGTGCTGCCTTTCCCTGTCTTTCCACTAGTTTAGCCTGCAAGCTCTAATAACATTAAAACATACTTTAAGCAAGAAGGCAACACAAAGTAATTTCCTAGAAATAGTAAATACAATAAGACAAACTCTCTAATCTCTCATTAGGTAATTGTATTTTCATGGGGTCAGCCAACCTCCCTGTCCATGTTGAGGTCAATTCTAAAATATATATGTATATACTATATACATTAGGTGTCTGTTAATGAAGCATAAATTTCATCAGCAATCTGGGTGCCAAAATCAACTCACTTGGGTACATGGTTTGTGTCTACAGTGGTGTCTTATGGATTTGTTCCATAGCTGAAACAGCAAGTTTGTGTAGATGCCATGAATGTCATATAACAAGTCAAAAAAGCAACACAATGAGCATTTTAGAGGAGCATAAATCCTCAGAATTTTTGCTATGAAATGCAGAGGCTTGTAAGAAGCATTAAGCAAAGGGTGAGGAAGAGGACTTGTTACCAGTGCCAAGAATATCTGTCCAGTGCTCATAATTACTTTTTTTTTACAAAATAAAAATAATAAATATGAAGCAAAATCTCCTTTTCTCTCCTTTCTTTCCCAAGAGAGAATGAGTGAGGCATTACTTTAAAAAGTCATCAGTATTTGCTCAGATCCATCACAGTAGCACTGGTAGAACAGCAGCAAGATGCCACTCCATCAGCATTCAAGCAAGAAGCCCTTATACTTCTCATTTCTCTTACCATCCTAGCATGTAAAAAGTAAGACTTTTTCTCAATAATGGCAAGTCTAGAAATGAGAGCAGGTTCAATGACTCTAATGCCAAATCTTACAATGTTGGTATGGCAACACTTCTCCTTTCAAAGCACATAGCAAAAGTGCATGTCTGCTTTGGAAGTGGAGTGATGCTGAATGTTCCTTCTCAACTTGTAGCCTGGATATATTGCTTTGTTTTATTTAAGTGCCACAGAGTCTAATGCCAGCAATGATTTTTGACTATTTTTTGCTGCCAGTTGAAGTGACAGAAGTTTTTCAGAGTGGTAGCCAATGTAAAAAATATGAAACAAAATAAATTCTTCAGAGTTCAGAAATGGCCCTCTTCAATTCATTAAGTTTCCATAGCTGAGCACCGGACTGGTGTGTACTTTGGCAGTGAAAAATAATGTTGCAGAAAGAGCAAACTTTACCAGTAGCACATGTGTGAGCAACACTATAGGCTCCAAGTTTTGTTAAGCCAACTGAAAGTTTGACAGAAGAAATATATCAGTCTCTTTGAACAAATAATTTGAGGAATATATGTAGATCCATCACTTAGTTTCAGTCCAGTGATTTTCATGCAATGTAAAGGTGAGGTTTTAATAGGCAACAGTATGAGCAGATTAGTGGGAAAAAGAATACTACATGCCAAGAATAGTCCTACTGGACTCTGAAGCTCAATGAGAACTGATGACCAGCAAGTGTGTGAGGGGAAAAGTCAGTCTCCTAATGCTTCATTCCTCTTCCTTTTCCGATTTAGGGTATGGTAAGTTGGTCTTTCTTACTCATACATATTCAAACTTCAGAGGGCAAGAAACTGAACAAACAGGAATATGGAGAAGAGAAGAATGTATCTCTATGTTTGCACATGAATAAACAAAGGCAGATACAGACTCCTATTGAATTCGAGCAAGTCTGACACTAGGCATCTGCATATATACATGTAAAAATAAAACCACTCAGGTTTATGCTTCTTAATAAATAAACCTTAGAGCTGGAAATAGATGGCTGAAAGTGCAGCATATGCTGCCTGTTAACAGGAGTAACTTTTACATTCCCTCTTCCTAACAAATTTTTTTTCTTCTTGTACATAAAGTCTTTCTGTTTTCCCAACCTATGAATAGAAAATCTGACTTCAAGGGATAGAGGTCAACGATTCTGTTAATTGAAATAATTAGATATATCTTGAGGTTGATTTTTAAAGTATCATGTAGACATCTAGTTCAGAACTCTATGTAGATTTTATTTCTCATTTGAAACAGATATCCTAGTCTTGCTCTCTCAGAAAATATTTATCAATTTCATAAAAATTTTTAAAAGCTCATTTCTTAGTGAAATTTGCCTTTCTCATGGATAGGGATCACTAAATATCTATTTTCTCCAGAGCTGCAATTGTGCCACCTGCTGCCATTAATTACACCATTTTACTCGCAGTTTTGTGGCTCTAATGATTAGAATATACTACGATGAATGCTGCCATCCATGCACTATGTAAAATGTGCCCCTAAATACTGAAGAGAACTTGGAATACTTTTTGTGGATTATATGTGTACGTGGAATAGCAAAAGTATCCAGCAGCTGAATGCTTTGTGAACATTGTGCCTTTGTAAATTTTGTAACCTCAGAGGTTCTGAATAGTTTAAGTCCAATTAGTCTGAGCTTAGCCTGACTGATCCACTCTCTTGAACATCTAAGTAGTCTGAACTGCAAGATAAAATAGTAGGAGACAGTAGCCAGTAACAGAGAACAAAATTTTGGTAAAGAATAACCATTGAATGAATAAGTTGCATGGTTTGAGTTTACAATAGGACATTTCTGAGATGGAACAGTATCTATCAGAAAAGGCATAGAAAGCATGACCCTTAAAGGTGGTTAGCATGTGTGTAAGCTATAGTTGTTCATAAAAGAAAATGAAAAATGCATAGTCTTTTCTATGTGAATCCTTACCTTGCTGTAAAATATAGTGTGATGCACAGAAGCCCATCCATCTACTTCAGTGGGCTTTGGGACCAACCAATAATTGCCCTGTTGGAATGATGTTGCAAGGTACCATCAGAGAGGCTGACTGTTTCCATTCTGCTGCAGCTAGTAGTGTTACACTCTACTGATTAATAAGCCTTTTATGTATACAAGTTGAAAAGAAGCAGATCCTGATACCTCTGCAAAATAAAGCAGGGAGTGAGACACCTTCAGTTTTTAATACTGTTAGTTTCCATGTTAAATAGGACTGATTCTCTTTTTGAAAATCTCTGCAGTGTTGCAATTCATACAAACACTATCAAGAATTTCTTGGGAGGGGGAAAAAAATCAATGACATGTTTTCCCCTGTATCCGTCTTGCTCTGGGGAGTGTAACGCTGCTGAGTATGCTGGCTTTTGTAAGAGATGTAAAACAGAGTCTGTGATCATTTGTGGTCATTAAGGATCACTTTTTTTCCCCCTTTTTTCATGAATAGAGGTGTTAGTGAAGGTGTTCTGGCCTAAGTCCAGCTCCGGTAATTGGATTTTTTTTATTATTTTTTTTAACCTACGCACATTCCTCCAGCAGTTTCATTTGGCTATATACTTGGCTCAATTCAGTCTTGCCTCATTCCCCCCCCCACCTTGTGTCAGCCAGACCGATGCAAACAGACACTAAGGCAATTGTAAATGCTCCTTTCCCTCCCACACAGCTCTTTGTCTCAAGAATACAATGCTTGATGCATCTTCATCAGACATGTTTTCAATGTTACATCTGGTAGGGGGCCATTTCTAGATGGTGATATTCAATAGGGACCAAAAAGAAAGAGTGAGTCTGTGATTAGAGAGAGACCGGACACTGGAGGCTAAGTTTGTGTTCTGAACATGAGTTTGAGCCCTGTAGTGGCACACAGGAACACCCTAGAGATATCCTGTGGCAGAAGGTATAACATGCTGTATGCTGCACAGTTGGATTTGTAGTGATGAAGGTATTAGCAAGAGATGAAAACTGTCTCTTTGTGTAACCTGGTAAAATGCTGACAAAATTTGTTAGAATGAGAATAAATACATTGAAGACAGAAATGCAGTATTCAGTGAGAGAAAGGAAGACACTCTTGAGGTTGTGACAAAGAGTTGAGTCAAAATCAAACATTCTTTGCTCTGGCAGGTATGAGGACATAAAGGAAAACAAGGTTGCTGTCTTTCTGCTGCTATGTCTAGTTGAAGTCACAAAGGATGATGAAAGGTCAGACAAGGTGCAAACCTTTCCTTTTTCACTTAGAATAGTTTCCAATGCACTACATGCTACTGCTTTTAGCCCTTAAACCCTATGTCATATAGGGGCTACTCAGCCAGACACAAGATATGCTTGGATGCCTACACAGCCTGGGGATGGCTGAGGTTTGATGGACAACTAGAAATTTTTTGGTTTCTCCACGGAGATCAGCAGACTTAATATGGGGCCTAGCAACCAAGCTCAGAGATATCCTCAGAGATTTTTTGTGCTGTGTAACTCCATGCATGCCATAGTTTTAAATCCTCAGGTAAAACCTCTACACCAGACAAACTCCTTTCACTTATGGAAGAGTGATTAGGGACCACTGCGTTATTAACTGGAAATTCCCTCAGTCCTGCTTGCAAGTAATTTTAAAATAAGGCTTCCAAATTAGAGCAGGGTCCAAAATCCAAATAAAAGCTGGCAATTAAAACTTTGTCTCAGGTAGCAGACAGTGCCTGTGCCCTCATCTGTGACCATCAGAGATTGTAGTTATAAAGAGGAGCAGTACCCAGGACAGACAAAAAAAAAAAGCACTCACAAAACCATGCAAGCATAGTGCTATAGTGCTAAGGTATATTATTCTTTTCAGGAATATAAGCATGTTTGCTCCTAGAAAACTTCACCAGGGGCTATCAAGGGTTAAGAAGGCATTTCAAAATCAGCTTCTATCGGACTATTTTGTTTGGCCAGTGTCTGACATGGGCTGTACTGAGCACGTTTTGCCACCTGGCCAATTTTTTTCCTGCCAAGCTATTCACTCAGGCTTGTGGTGTGAAAAATAGATGTTTAATAGTCAATGAAGTACTATAGTGGGTAATAGTTTATAAATTTCCATGACTTATTATGCTCAGTCTAAGTGACTGTTTATTAAGCGTATTTAAAGCCCCCCATCTCATTAACTTACAGTACTGGTGATTTCCTCCCCCCCCGGCTATTTTTAATGGAAAATATTCACCCATATCTTTTGCCTGTGAAACATTCTTTTTTGCACATGAAACAACTCAGTGGAAAAAAGATTGAATAAGAACAGGACATCATCCCTGGCAAGGTACAATGTATTTACAATTTTCAGAAGTAAAGTGAATCCAAAAGATGAGATATCTATATTGTGGACCAAAAAAACTAGATGGTCTTTGGGTAAAATGCAGCTACCAATATCCTAACCTCTTCTGCTTTGGATTTACAGTGAATGATGCAGTTTTATCAGTAAAGCTAGTCTCATGTAAAAAAAAAGGGAACAGTCAATTTAATTATGAAAAGCAGCTTTTATTTCCATAATGAAATTCCATAGCACTTTAGGGAAATATTACATAGAAGGTTAAGTAAATTCTCGCTTAACAAAAAACAGGCCCAGTCTTAACTTTAGAGACCTACTGTTAGCTGTGAAAGGCTACTGGTTATGAAAGTATGCATTTTGTTCCTCTGTATTTACCTTTAGAATGGAATTGATAAATTCCGTGAATTCTGTCAAAAGAATCTCACTGTCATCAATGAAACAATCACCCTTCTGTCACATATGTTTTAGTAATGCTATGTAAGTACAACTCCAGATTAAAACCTGGGGTAATTCTGTTAAAGCCACTAGGAACTTAATACAGTTTAGTTTTCTTACACTTTGCTTACTGCTTTGTGCAATTTACATCCATTTCCTGAAGTTCTTTTGGAAACTGAAGATAATGACACTATGAAAACAGAAAAATTGGTAAATATTTTTATTATGTAACAAGGTGGCTCTTACAAAGGTAAAAGAAGTCACACATTAAATCCCTTCTGGTAAAGAGCAACTGAAAACACAGTGTTTCCAAAGTGGACAGAGATGTTACAGAACAGCCCCTTCCATGTAATCTCAGATGCCAGGTACAGGGAGAATCCCAAACATCACCTCAACCTGAAATGGTGACAAACACAGCAAGAGCAGGGCCACTTGTGCTGCAGGGAGTGCAAAGCTCTCTTTTGGCCCGTTCCCAGGTACTTCTACACAGCAGATATAAAAATATGTACCCGTAGTGTTGAAGGAGTTAATGTGACATTGCAAAATGAGCTTTGCTATTTGCTGTTTTGTTTGGCCAATAGCTGACACAAGCACATTTTGCCACCTGGCTAATTTTGTGCTGCCAAGTTATTCATTCAGGCCAGTGGTGTGAAAAAGGAGACATTTAATAGTCAACAGAGCACTATATAGAGTAATAGTTTATGATTTTCCATGACTACTTAGATGCTGTTCAAATTATTCTTGATTGAGCAAATTATTCTTTTTAAAAATCATTCCATTCATTTATTTACTAATGATTCTATGCCTTCCCTCCCATACATATTTTTTTTTAAGTGGGAATGATCATCCATTTCCATGTTTGAGGAGATTTAACCAAATGAAAACTAAGAGTATATTATAGCTTAAATTAAGAGCATATTATGGTTTAGATTACAACAGTGAAAGACCTTTCGTTGGGACTCTAGAGGCAGAGCAAAATCCCTTTTTGGGCTTTCCAGAGAGCCCAGCATGAGGTTAGGAGAACTGTATGAAAACAGTGACACGAGGAAAGGCTGAGAGACCTGGGACTGTTCAGCCTGGTGAAGACTGATAGGATATCTCATCTATGCTTATAAATATTTTGACATCAAAAGGATGGGGTCACACTCTGCTCAGTGAAGCCTGATGACAGGACAAGGGGCGATGGATGCAGACTGGAACCCAGGAAATTCAATCTGAACATATGGAAAAAATTCTTTGCTTTGAGGATGGCTATGCCCTGGAACAGGCTGTCACAGAATCATGGGGATTGGAAGGGACCTCAAGAGATCATCTAGTCCAATCCCCCTGCTGGAGCAGGAACACCTAGACCAGGTCACAGAGGAAGGCATCCAGGTAGGTTTTGAATGTTCTCCAGAGCAGGACACTCCACCACCTCTGTGGGCAGCCTGTGCTACTGTTCTGCCACCCTCCCTGTGAAAGTTTTTTCTTATATTTCTGTGGAACTTCTCTTACATTTCTGTTCAGTGAGGTGGTGGTGTCTCCCTCTCTGGAGATATGAAAAACCTGCTTGGATACATCCCTGTGCCACCTGCCGTGGATAAACCTGCTCTGGTGGGGAAAGTGGACTAGATGACCTCCAAAAGTCCCTTCCAACACCTACAAATTCTGTGATCTTGGTTTCATGGATGGAAATTTTAGCCCCTCTCCAAAAATTTTCTTTTTTTCACCCCATGATGAGTTGGTCAGTTCGTTGGTTTTTAAGCTGAACCACCTGTTGATGGGAGGTGGCGAGGTAGTGTCAGAGACCTTGTGTGAGAGGGACAAAGACGAGGGGATGATTCCCCTCTGCTGCCCCCGAGCCCAGCGCTGAGCTGGGGGCCAGGGAGGCTCCTGCAGGGGGCTGAGGCAGTCGAGTGATGCACCCCTCAATTGTCTCAGACAGGGTGGGCCAGGACCCAAAGTCTTCTTCTCACTTGGGGAGCCCTCTGGTGGCTTCCTGGTCTTTTCCGTCAGGCTGGGCCACTGGCTGTATAGTGGAGCAGCAAAAGGCCTGGGGTAAGGCAGTGAGAAGGGCCACAGGGCCTTCCGCCCTGAGCTGGGCCTGCTCCAGTCAGCCAGGCAAAGCACAGTGTCCTTATGAGACACTGCAACAGATTGCCCAAGGGGGTTGTGGATGCCCCCTCTCTGGAGGTGTTTGGGGCCAGGCTGGACATGGGAGCCTGATCTCATGGTAGGTGTCCTTGCCTATGGCAGGGGGGTTGGAACTCAGTGATCTTTAAGGTCCCTTCCAACCCGAGCTATTCTATGAATCTATGAGCTCCATCCTTTGTGGCAGCTGTACTGATTCCTCTTTCTCCCATTCCCACTCGGCGCTATGGCTGAAAATCTTCTAACCCCTTGCTGACAGAGAATTGCTGGTAAGGCCACCCAAGATTGATGTTGGAACAGACATCTTTTCCTCAGTACATGTGCTTTCTCCATCCTGCGAGGCACTGCCACAGGCACTTAGATGTGTGCTAGAGGCAGGATTCTGTAGCAGATCTCTTTCCTACTTATTTGTTTTGTAGGTAATTTCTGAGGTGGTAAAAGAACACACCACTACTTCCTGAGGTGGTAGAAAGTCAGCCCGTTGACTTTCATAGTAAACACACCAACACTGTATTTAAAGTGGGAGGAGGGCAGATTGAGCCATCTTGCCTTACAGATGCCTGTTTATTAAGCTATAAATAACAGCAGAAGTTGTTGAAGCAAAATCATACTCGCTTTTTTGAGTTTATCTTCTGTCACACTGGTGTTAATATTCATTGTATGGCTTAATTGGTTTGATACATTGTAGCTACAGAAGTATGGCAAGATGCTTGTTATGTAGGTCTTTGTGTTGTTTCAAAGTCTTTATTATTATGACAGCAAAGTCTTGTTCATTAAAGTTTCACAATCCATTTTCATTAGGATGAAACTGATTCTGTAAATGAACAGTTGCTCTGAAAAATCAAACCCTTGCAGCTATCACAGGGGAGGTACAAAGTCTGTATTAATTATCAGGAATATGGTGTCGATCGAAGATGTTAATTGCCCTGATGGTTAGTTATTTGGGGAATTGCCATGCATTTCATGCAGGGATAATAAAAATGAATTTTTAAACAAAGAGATCTTAAAATAATATATAATCTGTAGAGAATACCAACATCAAAGGCTTATCTCAAAGCTTTGAATTTTATCTTTGTGGTCCAAAATGTTAAAGATGAACTGAGCAATATTTCAGCTGGTTCAAGTTTGTGAGAGGAAAACAAAACAAGAGTTAATTAACTGTTATTACAAACCTTTTCAACTTTAATTTGACTTTCAAATATTAGCATTTATCTATGAACTATGCTTCTGGGTTTGACAAATTAGCTTTCACAGAACAAGTTTAATTAGGCTTCATTGTGCTTTTATGTCACTTTGCACAGTTCTAGACAATGAATGGATTAACTTACTAAAAATCATATGTTTAAAAGAATTGGTTGAATGCTAAAAAGGTTGACAAAGTTGCAAAGCTCCACCAGCCTAATGCAGAAAAGATGCATCCTGTTTAGCATGATAACATGCATTCTTTGCAGAGAACAGCTGGTGCTGATATACACAACCCTGCCTGGCTGCTGTTGGTACCCACAGGCTGTGTCACCCCCGTACCACTCTGGGAGTGTGTGGAGTGTGTTTTTACTTCCCAAGCCTAATACCTGTGAAAGACAGAAAGGAGGGAGAGCTACAGGTGCATACCACATGACTAGGCATGTTGGTTCTCGATCTGGAATAAAATTATCTCATTGTGAACCTGTGTTCCTGTTTTAATTTTTGCTATGGTTTTTTTAACAGTGGCATTAGGGATGCTCCATATTTATGCCTAAGAGATCAAAAAAAAGGAAGAAAAATAACTATGTGACACTGAAGCAATAAGGCAAGCTGGTTTGACTGAACATGGTCCCAAGTGACAGTGGTGAGTGTTGTAGAAAAGTATAAATAGATCCTGAAGTTTGCAAAATGTGTTTTGCTCTCTCTCACAAAGGGATATGTCACTTTAGGAGTCACTAAATACAGATCTGGCAATAGAGTAGATCCTATATGTATAGGAGAGCTTGTTTTGTGGCTAGGCACTAGACATTTTCTGTTTTTTTCTGACTTCAGTTCCTTCTGTCTTGTCACACAAGTACCTATCCTCCCTGCCATGGATATTGTACTGTTAGACCTCTTTTGTCTAGACAAATTAGCTGGCGCTCAGCTGAATCAGGAGACCTTAAAAAGTCCTAAGAGGTAACTTAATAGAAATTGTGCTTGATAACAGAAAATCATGGCATTTTGTGACATGGAGAGACAGATGAACAAAATTTTTCTAGGAAACAGAGCAATTTCTGACCAAAGAACACATTAGTGATGGCTGCATGTAGAAAGGCAGAAAGAAATGCTTTTAGAAAGTGAAATTGCTGAAGCAGCAGCAAGTTTGGATATGCTTACTAATCCTGAATCCCATAGCCATTCCTTGGTGGCCAGTGTAATTTAGAGTAATGTCAGGACTGTGCTAACTCATGGTTGGATGACTGCCTGCAAAGTTGTTCCAGGAGCTGATGCTGCACCAGGCTTGTCCAGTCAGGCTATTCATACACCAAATATATCCTGTAGTCCTTGGGCAAGAAAAGCTGATCATGCCATATATGTTGATTTAGTGGTGCAATGCCAGTTAAGGATTTTCTCCATACAGGAGCACTGCCTGGGAGCCAGGTACTCTCCTGGGCAAATGCTGAGGATGTGTCTGTCCTGTTATCTTTTGGACAAGTGTGCTATTGAGCACTGGGCTAACTGAGGAAACATGCTATGTTTGGCAAACAAGAAGAAACGTCAGGTATGAGAATAATACAAAAAGGGAGGTTAGGATGATGAAGGAGGAGAAGTAGGGAAGGAGTGTGATGGGCAGAGCCAAAGGCAACAAGGAAGTCATTATTAAGCCCCTGTGAGAAATAAACAAAACTGGAGATGTAACAGAGGGGAGAAGAAGAAATGAGACAAAAAATACACTGCAGTGCAGTGATAATAAGCTCAAGTGAAACCAAAGAAATGAGCAACTAGCCACTTAAACTAGGCAGTCAAGATCAAAGACCTTTTAAAGATACCTTTGCTCAAATGACCATTTTATAAAGGGTCCTTTAAATACAAGACAGAGAGGAAGCTTTAGCCCTATTTGCACACTATGAAGTTGCAGCTTTTCCTCCCTTCTAGTTTGGAAGTGGCAGTAACTCTTATTCTGTATGCTCATTATTGGAATTTTCCAATAGCTTTGCAAAAGTTATACAAATATATACCACAGAAATGTAGATGAAATTCAGTGAGGAAGAAGTTGGAGAGAATAAGCTATGTCCTTTTACCAGTTCAGCTCCCATTCCCCTTATCTAGATTAATGAGTGCTGAAGAAGGATGGGCCTGCTTTAAACATCAGTGATGGTACATTATATTTTCCTAAAATATTACTAAAAAGCATATTAAATCTAAAAGGTTCTCAGTAAAAGAACTGGACAGAAAATGGGAAAGAATGCTTGTGGAATACTTCAAAATATTTGCTATAATTTCTGGTTTATAATGTTGAAAAGTTAGTAATGTTTGCTAAACACACCATTTTAGAAATCGAGTAGAAATCAAGGGGCTTGTGTCCTCATGCAATGCCAAGTGGAGCTGCTTGGCTGTGTGTTAGGCTACATTATACAAGAGTCAATGTTTTTCATGACTTATCCTTTAACTTTCCTGTTTGTCATCTGGTTTCAGTGCCCATGGTAGCATCAAAAAGAATACTTATGTTGATTTTCACAGAAATACTTTGGAAGAGAAACTGAAAAAAAAAAAAAGGAATTTTTTTTTTTCCAAATGAGCTCTTTCAGAAGATAAGACAGAGCATGAAGGTCAGTACCAAGATAAGATAAAGCATGAAGATTTGCAGTAGGGTTTTTTTTTATGTAACGAAACGGGCATCTGCATTCATAAAGATACGAAATTATGAACTTAATCTCTTTTGCACTGGAAATCCTGACTGATGATCTCTTGGGCAGCAAACTTCAGCTGTGTGTGAAATGATAGGATCATCAGACATAGCCAAATCGTTTTGACATGGAAGATCTTCCATAAGCAAAACACATATGCAAGGATCAGGCTAAGTCTTTTACTGCTGAATCAGGGAATATAAGTACTTTCACACTTCTTTTCTGGAAAACAGCAAACTGATCTTGGGTAATTAGAGACAGTAGCCTACTTGTAGACTCAGCAATATATAAACTCTATAGCTACCATTTTATCCAAAGCATGGTTCCCAGACTCCAGAAGAAATGGCTCAAGGCCAAAATCCCTAACCCACCCTTACTTGGGGGAGGAATTTTGGTCACCTGCTGAGGGAAGAATGAATGCCTCTTGCTTCTGAGGTAGCAAGAAATGTGATTTAATCATTGGGTTGTGACATTTGCTTGTGTTCTTTTTCTGATAATATCTTCTGCCAGCTTCAAAAACTAAGCAGTCTTGTCCAGCTGTCTTCAGCCAGAAACTGATCTGTTGGATGCAAATGAAGATGATGAGAGGTGGTAAAACACAGATCCTCACATTTTAGAGGGAGGAGGGTAAATTATTCTATCATCTTTTGTGAAAATGTAAAGAATGAAAAGGTGTCTTCTTTGAAGGTATTAATCCTTTACAAATGCATCACTGCAAGAACTTTGGGATGTGTTTACTTTATGGAGACAACCTGTCACTAGCAAACTATGCACTTTGCTCACCAGTAACCTATTGTTACTGCAGATTTTGCAGGTAGATTGTCACCCATTTGCTGAGTCGTTTTGTGCAATTTCTAAATCATTGCAGGCCATCCATTTGAAAAGCGTTAGTGGAGGAACCATAATGTGCTTTCATGGTAATGTAAAATGCATTAGAAATGAATTGCATGATGCTTACCTCTCAAATTACAGAAAAAACAATGACAACCATATGTGCAAATGCAAATTACATATAAAAATATCACAGATGAATTCCTGGGCTGTAACACTTGTTGTTCATTTCTATAAATATTAACATATCAGGATTTATTTTGACATACCACTAAGATAAGTGCTAGAACTGACAATAATAATGTATAATTTATGTCCTTCATATTACCTTAACATCACTGTGCTTACATTATTGCATAAATTAATTTAATGTTTCTGACATGCAGCAGATTATTCAAGCATTTGTTCTTTTGTCTTCTACTGGTTTCTGTTGCTGTTTTCCAAATTACAGAATATTATTACACTCTAATGTTTATTTTATGGTACATACAATTCATAAAGTCACTTTAAAGTTCTGAAAGCTTTTATTTAGCACTCGGATGAACATGTGCTGTTATATGATGTGGAAAGAGCATTAAGGCTTTTGTATATTAAATAACTTTATGCTTGTGATGCAAATTGCCAATAGCTGAGAAATGCAAAGCTCAGGCTAAGTTGAATCTGCAGCCTGTACTCTTGTACTTAGGAAATGCGTGATTGGTACTCTATATATGTATGTGAATCTCTCACAAATGCATATTAAAACTCCTAGCTTTAGCAAAATACCTGATGGAATTTTTCGGTTTGAAGCCCAGCCCCATCACTATCTGGCCCACAGCATAAGTTGTACACAATCATGTGTGTAGTTTCATATGGCTATCAAATGCAGAGTTATGTACTTATTGAATCCCACTGATTACACTAGAGTTTTCTTTTGCACTTGAAGCTATAATTTAAGTTTTTATTTCATACAAAAATCCCCCCACTCTCTGAAATTTTTCCAAGACAAATTTCTAAGAATTGACAATTAAACTCCATTATTTCTTTGCACTTACTAGAATTGAACTTACTAGTTTGCTTTGAAAAAATAAGCACAAACCAGCAGCATCTCTATCATTTTCTCTCTCTCAAATTGTTACACCAAATCATAATTAGAAGCACTTTAACCACTCAATAGCTGTTAGTCAATAGCCGTTGGGACTCTTCTGAACCCAGAGAGAGTCAGATAAATCCAAGCTGTTCGCTGCTCAGCCCAAGCCAGCAGCCTTGGATAAGTCCAGCTGCAGGATTCACAAGTTGAACATTTGATTTTATTATAGTCCCAGGTGAGTGCCACCCTTTTCCCGGAGCTTAAGGGAACACAGCTCCAGCTTTGGCTGTAACAACTCCAGAAAAAAATCAATACTAGAGCAAAATACTATTACAATTTGAAGGCCAGATGCACCTGAACAGAGTAGTGATCTTATGTGCTTGCCCCAAAATCCAAAGTCCCTTTAAGCCTCATTTGCATGATTAATGCAATGATAAAATTTGGATAGTCAAGGTAAGCACTATCCTTTTCTCTGTGTGCCTCTCTGCCAAAAAGGATGCAAGCTGCTTTATGTCAGAGAGAAATTCTGTGATGGAAGATTTCGGGGACTTAATTTTATCTCTTAAGGAGTACTTTCATAGTTTACCTGCAATGATCCATCTGTAGAAGGAGGCAATATAATTTTTCTGAATTGCCCTTTTATTGATTAATTAATTGACACACATAATCTATTTCTCAAAGAAATATCACTCAAGCCTTTTACTCTTTCTCAAGAAATCTCGGAGCAACTTGTTGCATTTCTTTTGTCGAAGATATTAGTAACCAAAGCACTAGTTTCTGTGCTGGAACACTTGGCAAAGACACTTCTTTTGCTCATTTCCTGAGCAATACAAGATGGCGGTGCGACCTCCAAAAGACCACCCACCCATTTCTTTAGGACTAAGTGGGACTGCACAAGAGGGCAGGTCCAAATTAACATACGAAGCGAGAACCTGTATTAGCATAGATAAGAGTTTCATGAATATGTATGTATCCTGTGATAAATGCTGACGATTCTGGGACCTGGGTGCGTACGTATGCAGAGCCCAGCACTGCAATGAAGAAATGCCTGCTCAATAACATTGCTTATTGGGTTTAACTTTTTTCTATGATTCAGCAGTTTCTCATTTGCACAGGAGTCTGCTCTCCACAGTGGTAGAAAATAGGATATTCCTACTCTTATGGCTTATTTTGATGTAAATTAATCCCTTAAGTGATGATTGGAATTTTCTCCCTAACTAGCATATTTTGGTTTTTTGCTTACTGTAGGTTGAGGGCAGAAGAATTATTAAAAACTCAAAGTACTGTTCTGCAGACCCTGCCACAGAGCAAAATTTTTAGAATTTTACTGATGAAGAGACACGGGGGAAGCAGTTATATTTTATAGTGGCTAACTGCAGAAGTTGCACTCTGCCTGGAGCAGAGTGGCTTCTTAAATGAACAAGGGCAGCAGTGCTGTCTGATAATCTCACAATGAAAATTACTTCCCCAAAAAAAAGTTCGAATGAGACCTACAGACAAGAGGCAATAATGCTTGCAAAAGACATAAACATCCTTATACGGAGGTGTTGGTGGTTCTAGGTTAACACTTTAAAGCACAACTTAAGAGCATATCAGAAATGGCATGCCTCAGAAGTCATTTAGAATGAGATATGAGCAGCTGGGCAAATACCATAACCAGTTGATGGAACAGCAGGTGATGGCAATTATTAGCATTGGTATCAGCTGCAAAGCAGAGCTGAGCCCAGAAACAAAGGTTTTGTGGAGAGCAGAGAGATGGTCGCTTACTTTAAATCACTGGAGTGGCAGTGGGATAATTTTTCTCTTAAGTTTAGCTCAGTGTTATGTGATGACCCTGCAGCAAGCAGTGTGGACAAGAGAGAAAGGTAAGAAAAGGAATAAAGGTGTTGAATGTAGCCTTCATAGAAAAAAGATGGAAGAGTAAGATGGCTGGAAGCAGTTGAGAACAGTATTAAGCAGAAAGAAAGGAAGCATCTGTATTATCTTTAATCTTTGAGAGAGGTGCTTTCTGTGATGCACTGACATGTATTACTAGCCCTAGCAGTAAAAGCGTGTGAGGTTTGCAAACTAGTGTACGAAGAACGCACCAATGAACTTCAGGACATTAGGACAATATTGCAGGATCCAGGTAATTTTTTCTGTCATGATTGCAGTCACAGAGAGACTTATAAACAAATGAACTGGGGAATTACTGGTCAGAGTGGGTCCAGAGGAGGGCCACAAAGACAGTGAGAGGTCTGGAAGTACTCCGCTATGAAAACAGGCTGAGACAGTTGGGGTTTCTTTGCCTGGAGAAGAGAAGGCTGTGGGGAGACCTTATAGAAGCCGTTCAATGCTTTAAAAGGGTCCTACAGAAGAAGGTGGTGAGACACTGGCCCAGGTTGCCCGGAGATGTTGTGGATTCCACCTCCCTGTTTAAGGCCAGGCTGGATGAGGCATTGAGCAACCTGGTCTAGTGGGAGGTGCTCCTGCCTATGGCAGAGGGATTGGAACCTGAGTCAGTTCCCAATTCTAACTGTTCTATGATTCTATGAAGCTACTGTTAGGTTGACACCAAGGGCATGCCTACACTTGCAAGTCAGTAATGGTAGAGCTGTAAAAGTCTGCAATGCCAGTGATCCCTGGTCTGGACACAGCTGTACTGGCAGAACTAACTCCCAAGAGAGAAATCAGCTATGTTGGCAAAAGCTCAATTTTGCTGGTAAACCCACATCTACATGAGGGCCTTTTGCCAGCACAGCTGTGTTGGTTGCAAATCTCATGTCCTCACACCCCTGAGTTTTTGCTATCGAAAGTTTAGTGTAAGATTTGCTTCAGAAAGAAAATAATAGGCAGATTCACTTGTATTTATTCAAAACTACTTGTTTTAATATAGAAAGTAAGGCAAAATCTCCATGACGTTATAGTTTATTCAGTCGCTATTTGGAGCTTTTCTCCCTTGTGTTTCTGAAATGTTGATTTTTATTTTGTGTTGAGTACTTTAATACCAAATCATCAAAAAGGCAATTTGGTAACCTGAGCCACATTACAGCTTCAATACAGCACTGCCTCATTCTGTGCTAAACCACAGTCCTTTGATAAAAAACATGATAAAGAGCTACATTGTACAAAATACAGTACAGCCAGCTGCAAATATTCCAGGGCTATCCAGTAGTAAATAGCATGAAGTACAGAATGTGTAGAGGCTAATGCTCTCATTCAATCCTGGATATATATTTTTTTTAAAGTAAAAATCAGATAAAGAACACTGTGTAAAATCTGCCTACCATCAGCTGAAAGCATCAAGCAAAATGAGGGATTTTATCGCTTATCTACCAAATGAGAACACAGTGCAAATATAGATGTACTTGCAGAGCTCTAAACTAGATTTAAGAGTGAACTAAAGCTCTAGTTTTGGGTTTTTTTTCTCCTCTGTACTCTGATTTAGATTTTCTGTCATGGGTCAAATCACACTGATTTTACCACTTTGATTGTGTAAGAAAATTTAGAAATGTTCATAGTCCTATTGTCACTGAAATATGTTATGTGGAAATAAGTCTTCAGAAAATACATATGCACAAAGGAACTGAACATGTAGTGTAGGCTCTTTCCAAGAGGGCTGGGTAATGAATGAGGCTGATCAGTGGGACCTGTCTGTCCAGCTTGTTTGCTGGTGAATCTGATGTAGATTTCCTTTCCAAATGGGGAAGGGGGGAGAAGGCTGTTTAAAAAAAAAAAGGCAATGAAATAGCTTTAGAAGTGTACAGACATGCACACATGTAAGCAGAACAAAATATTTGATTTCTAATGTTGCTGAGGTGCATGAATGCCAGCAGCAAAGTGAAAGGTAAAAGCAAGTCATAGGGGAAGCACAAGAACTGATGCAGACTGGTCTTCTATGAAGCTGCAGATAATGCTTGATAGTGAAATCTGCCTTTTTCCCATGGCTTGTAACCCCTTACTGTAGAGTTATTCTGTTTTTGAAAAAAGAGTTATTTTGGTCTTCCCAGTGTAAACTTTTCTGAGGACTAGTAAATGCAGAAACTCAGCTCGTGGCTTTTCCTTCTGCTGATGGCCTGTTTTTACTCAATGTAATATCTTTTGGTACTAGTTCTACTTGCAAATGTGGCTGATGTGGGAAGCTTTGGGGAAAAGCACATAAACAAATGCAATTGCATCCACCTTGTTTACTGAGGATGTTGGTCTTAAAATCCTATTTCTTCATGTAAAGATAAAGAGAAGAGCTTTGGGTAACTGCTTTTAGAAAGAGATTGCTCAGTAGGTACAATATCTTTTCTCAAAATGCTACCTGAGTCTAATACAACAGCTGCAGGAAAATTCTCTTACCAGGAATATCCTGAAGTGGTGCCAGAGGCTTGCTGGCTTTGAGACATGTTAGGAGTTATTCATAACTCAGTGTGGGTACCTGCTAGCACTGGAATGTGCAAAGTGATTTTTCGAAACCCACACAGAATCTTCAGAAGATGGTCATATTTGATGTAGGCTTTTTCATGCTATAGAGACTGTGCATGAGAAATCATAGCATGCATAAATAGTGCCAAAACTTGAAACTCCAGCCTTTTCCCAGGGAGGCAATTCCCACATCTATTTTTCTTTTTCCTTTTTCTTCTTTTTCTTTTTTTGGTCATGCTGTGCCCAGGAGAAGACATAGGATATTCATTGCAGTGTTGACATAGTGAGAATTGTACTTGTGTGGTTGTAGTTTTGAGTTGAATATCTGTGATATTTAGTTATGGCTGTAGCACCAAAGAGTTCAAAAAAAATTTCTGTGCCGTCACCACTTGTCAGGAGGAAAGCTTAGACTCAGATTTAAGTGGTTTCTGTTTTGTTATCTTAGAGCTGTTAACAAAGGCAAGGCCAAGGCCTGGCTTTGCTGAAACACAGCACTTTTCCTGAAGCTCAGTGAGAGATGGGCTACTGTGAATGCTGCAAGCCACAACAGGTTAACATGTTTTTCATTAAAAATGAACATCCTTCTGTATATGTATGTGTGAGTAGATGTGTAACTAGAATTTTATCTCTTTAATTTTTTTGTCATTATCACATATTTAAGCTTCTCAGGCTATCAAAGGGAACAGCCTAAAAACCAAATACTAAGTAACAGGGTGAATAAGATGACCAAAATAGATGAAGCATACTCAGAAATACTAAAAAAGATGGGAGGTGATTCTAGGTGCCAAATTACAGAGCAGAATACATAGATATGTTATTCAGTATAGAGTATCATCATGATGCCTATTTGAGGTCAGGAAAGAATTTCCCACATAGGCTGATGAAAAGTCAGTACTGATTACTGCAAACGAATGGCTGTTTGTAGGCTGAAGGTCTCCATTAGGCATAATATGAAAATCTTGGCAGAGAAAAGATGAGAAAGAGCATGCTGTCAAATACTCTTACCCCAGAACTTTGAACTACTTGTTAGAGAAATATGTATTTCTTTAAAGTCTGTGTGCTTGTTTTCCTTCTAAAAATCTCGAAGTATCAAAGCTTATTCTTAAATATGTTGAACTTTTGGATCTCTTTATAAAAGCATTAGTTACTTTTGTTTTTGTTTGAACTTCCTGAAGATGGTTGTAACCAGATACATTTCATCAGTCTCGGGTCAACAGATCTCTAAATATATTTCCTTGCATGGTGATAAAATAATCTCTTCACGAAAGCCTGGGTTCGTAGGGGGACTTCTAAGTCATAGGCTACTTCTAGCCTCTGATAACATTAAATAAATTAAGAATTTGTCTGCTCCTCTCACTACAGAGATCCATCCCATATGTTTGTTGTGCTTATTGTCAGGAGAAGGAGAGGTCAAACATCTATTCCTTCCTGTGCTGGTTTGTGTCAATGTACAGGAGATATGCCAAAGAAGTTGGGGTATTGCATTCCAGTAGTGAGGAACTTGTCTGCTCTGTCACAGAGAAAGGGTTGGTTGCTGAGGTTCTCTTCTGGAAGGTGCATTGAACCAGCCTCCATGTTAGGAAGTAAATAGCATTTTGACAGTCTTTTCAGATTACACAGAAAATGAAGTTTACAGGGGGACACTGGGATAAGTAACTTCCTTTCTGTAAGTGGTTGAATGTGTGGCTATAGTCTTGATTTAACAATTTGAGTTGGTGTCTATGAAAGGTCAAACAGATGGTTATCCCCTTACTTGCCTTGGGGCCGATGAGCTTTTTGATATTGTCTTCTTCATTAATTGAATTTCCAAGATAACCAATAGGTAATGTAAGGCAAGATTTGTATGCCTTCCCTTCCTTTTTTCTTACTGAAAATATATGGTTCTGATCTTTAAAAATTCCCTGGTATCAGCTCAAGCTAACTTAGAGCTCCTAATGGTTCACAGACTGACTGCTTTGGGTCTAACCTGTAGTTTCTGAATAACTGAATGGTGAGCAGGGGAGAGGAAATCTTGGTGAGAGACAAATGTTCTTCATGTTGCAGTGAGCTATGAGACCCATGAGTGACTAGTTCTCTGAGGTCAGGAAGAAGGGAAGTAGTACATAGCTGTTTGTGCTTTCTTTGTAGCTTTTTCTGATGTCTGAGGGAGGAGTTCAGAGTGTGGATGTTTGGGCTGCTTCCGATCTTTTTGATGCTTTTTTCCATTAACCAGGATAGGGCTCTGGCCCAGCTGCTGACCAGCCCTTTGCTTCTCTCTGGCACAACACAAGCTGGGGACACAGACTTGACAACGCCCCATGCTGCACTGTCCCACCATTTTGACAGAGCATGAGTGTAAATGGCTGTGGAAAACAAACACAAGTGGAACATGCTCAGCAGATTGAATTTTGAACTGCTGAGTGAATGCTCTCAAAAGACATTTTCTTTGTTTGCCAATTTTCCTTTCATTTTTTGATTGTGTGATTTTATTTTTTTCTCCCTCTTTCCCTATGCTGTGGCTTCCAGCCCGCCCAGACTGAAAGGCAAAGGCATTATTTCAAAACCTTTAGAGTTCTGAAATCAATAAATAGGAAAGACTGCACTTTGTTTTCAAGCTCCACAAAAGGACAAAAGCCATCCCTTCTGGATGCAGAGAAACACAGAGTATAGATGGGTTTTATTTTTGGTAAGTGCAGAATGTGTCTGTGTGAGAAGAGGAATCATTGGATGGCAAAGATGGCAAAACAGCCATAATCAGCATGTGGTAAATGATCTCTGGGGGCTTCAGATGAGGTGACCTGAGCCTGAGGACAGTTGTGAGTTCAGTGGGAGCAGAGTTTTGGGATCAATGGTCAGATGTCAGTTTCTCCTTCTCTTTTATGGTCTGTCCTGTATGGAAAATGCATACTTTTAATACTCCAAAATACTCTTTTAATACTCCAAAACTCCTGCTGAGCAGAGCAGCTCAGAAACCCCTACTCAGGCTGTAGGCTCCATGGTTAAAGAACACAGCTGGAGTGCATTTCTTTCTCCCTGTCTAGGGCTACCTATGGTGAATCAAAGCAGCAGCAACATACTCTCCTTCCTATTAGGGAAGACTGAAGGAGCAAAGAGCTTGCTGATCGCCTTCAGAAAGCACAGGACACCCCAATATTGTGAATATCCATAGTCCTAGTGTAGAGGAGAGCTGACTGTAATCCAGAGCTGTGCATGCTGCATGCTGTCCATGAGTGTGATTAAAAAGTGATCCAGCGACAAGCTTTTTGGGACATAGTAGAAATGAGAAGTTCCTGGAGGTATGACTCGTTTATATGAGAATTGCTCTGAAGAAGATAGAGAAGTGAAGAAAATGAGGTGAATCCCAGTGAAATGGAGTATGGCAAGAAGGAAGGTGGACAGTACAGAATTAGGAGAGCAGTAGTACATGGGAAGTGAAGAAGACAAACAGCAAAAAATGAGTGTGTGTGTGGGGGAAGCAACTTAGCTGTGAAATGCAATGGGAAAGAGGAATTAAGTCCATCTCAAAATGCAACATCTATGTTTTATTAATCAGACAGAGATAGCAGATGAATTCCTTTTTCCCCAAGTCACCAGGATAATCTCTTTATCCTGCTGCAGCCCATTCACTGGTTTAGCTGCTGTGAGTTATAACCCTTTATAAAGTAGGCATGTATTGCAAGCAAAGCTGACCTGTAAAATAAGAGCTTTCCTAAATGGGGTTTAAGGAAATTATTTGGCTCCACAGATGAGATGCGGTCTCCTTTAATGAAAGTTTTGTATTAGACTTTCCAAAAGAGATAGAGGGAGGCCTTGCAGCAATTGCATAATTTTAAATATTAAGGGTGTAAATTTTATGAAGCCTCAAACCATGCACGAGGCTTAATTTTTCCACATTTCCAAGATGAATTGTGCATTGGCTTATGAATTTCAACTTTGTTTCTGATGTTTGAAAACTGAGTTTACATTCTAAGTCCTTTGATTTCCTACCAGTTAGTTTCCTGGATGATAAAGAGGGAACACAATAGAAAGATGGTTACATCCTGTTACATGCACTTCTTTGAAGCGTTGACCCTTTATGGATGTCCTTGTTTCCTTGCAATGATTTTTTAGTGTTTACTTTTACTTGAGAGAGAAGGTATAATCAGTCTCTGCTAATTTTAAGAGTAGTTCTCAAAATGAAGGATAGTACAGGACTGGCATTTGCACTGGGAATTGGTTCAGAAACCTGAGCAATGGTGGAGTATCGCAACTCGGTTTTAAGAGCTGCTGGCATGACAAATAACAGGACAAATGTATGATGTATTTCGTCCAGTTTTCTTTGACAATTGCCAGAAGCAGAGATGTTACAGAGGGAAAAAAATCTTGCTTCTGTGATTCTGCTGTAGTAGGAAATGTCCTGCAGAACCACTCTGACAACTGACTTTATTATAAACAGAACCAAGAACCAAAAAAAAAAATCTATACCTCCATGACCACAAATGTTCTTGCTGACCAAAAATGAAGTCTGTTTTTGCTTGTGTCTTATTGAGCTGTTTGGCAATTCAGTTACTAGTAACAATTTCATGTTATGTACACAGATTCAACAGGATTCTTCAATAAATTGTTTGCATAATTGTGCAAAATGGAAATGCATAATTTGCTGTCAAGTAGGCTCTTGCAAACAGTAATTTACCTGAGAAACTCTTAAGGACAGCATGGGGGACAGGAAGGAAAGAAAGGATAGAGAGAAATATTGAACAACAGAGGAAGTAGACTATATAGATGCAAGAGCACTGACCACTGGGAAACAAATTATGTGTATTCCCATAAGTAGCTTCAGGTTGAAAATCAGGAGCACACCAAACTACTGGAGCTGAGAGAGGGTAAAACTGCCTTACAGTAGCCCTGTGGACCACATTTACCTTTTTAAAGGTGGAGGTTTAACTACTTATGAAAGATTTCTTATAAAGTGCACAGCTATGAGGCCAGGAGCTGGTAGACCAAATAGCTTTTTCACATTGTGTAGTTCTCTTGGAGGCTGATGCATACAGCTATCCAGTTTGTAGGTTAACAGAAAGTTTCCATAACACAGGGCCTATTTTACCATGTTAAACAATAACCTTATGTATGAGGAGCAGGCAGCTAAGGATCAGACAAAGTTGCACAACAAAATTTGCTATCTTCTTACCAGAGATGCACAATCAAGAATGAATGTCACTGTACTTGTTATGAGGCTACAGCTCATCTTGCATTCAGAAAGTGGAAATCTTGAGTAGTATTTCTGGGGTTTTGTCATTAGTTGCTATTTTATATGCTGTTACATAATAACAGTAGACAGTAAATTGTCAAATAGTCCTCAGCTGAAAAGAGACAGAGAAGCATGGGTAGAATCTATGTTAAGGCTGTTACAATTCAGCCTAGAAAATTGGTGACTTTCCATTTTTAGTCTTTGTGTAGTTCCAGTCGTGAAAATTATATGGGTTTGGTTTTTTTAATAACAGGAGAAAGTCTGCACATAAGCCAATTGATTCCTAAATCCATCTGTTCAGACCAGTATGTTAAGCACTGTAAATCAGGAAACTCATGAAAAATGAAAAGCAGTGTTATCATATTAGAGAATTTTTCTCTCTTTGGCAGTACATGTATAATGTTAGTTCCCATAATAGACTAGACTTTTCCCTGTACTTTAGAAGCCTGCAGGCTATCTGGAAGTGAATGCCACGGGCATTATTGTCTTGATTATATGGCACATCCATTTTCATATCCTGGATGTCTGACCGTAGCCTCTGGGCATCTGTAACAGAGGAGCAGGTCTCCTAACTCATTAATTTGTTACTTACATCTACAGCTGCACTTCATAATCTTTTGGAGCACTTCTGCTGTTAAAACTGCTGTAAGAACTATTTAAAGTTAGTTGCCCTGAATGGCTATTAGATTTCATAGGTACAGCTCCTCATTAGATCCTAGCTGTTCTTCCCTGAGATTGTCCTGCTTTCCAAGTTCTATTTTCATTACTTTTTTCACTCCTATTCCTCTAATAACCAGTGTCCCTGTGGGCACCTGAAAGCTTACACAAGCTTGAGACACTCAGAACAATGTCTCAGTATTACATTTCTATGGTGAGTTTGTGGGGTGATGTACAAAGATTAAAATATTCCTTTAGGAGACTGAATTGGAGGATAAGGAACAAGGAGGAGCTATAGGGAATTTGTATTTTACTCTGCCAATCTTACGCAAAATGGTATCTCATTTTTCATTCTAAACTTTGTTTCTTTTTATAGGAGAAAAAGAAGTATAAATGTATTTTTTCTTCATGTTAGATCTACTAGTTTCTGGAGTTTTGGTTTCTTGCTCAGTGTTTCAGTCTGCCCATGTGAATAAAGAGAGATTTAACCTGAGTAGTATTAATTTTAAATAAATGCATTTCTATGTGGAGACTTGAGGATATTTGACCTGCCTGGCTTATTTTACCTATCTTGGTGCTGTTCTCCTGCATGGAAGTAAATGTTATATCTACATTTGCTTAAATTGAAGGTCCAGTCCTCTTGGTTGCCTGTGCAGAGAGTAGCTTTCTCCACCTGTGCTTTTGCAGTGGTGGTGCCACTTGGTATGTGCATCCCCAGGCAATTTGATTCTTTTTAAAAAGACCTTCAGTTGGCCTGAAATTTGTGGTCCTGGCAGTCCTGGTTAGTACCATGTAACTTGCCTAGACAGTTCCAGTGGGGATCCAGACTACTGCAAAGGATGTACCAGACATCCTTTCTCTGGCCTTGTATAAAGTGTTTCTGTCTGTGTGACTAACCTACCTACCTGATTTTACTAAAAAAACTAGGAAAGCTTGGGAGACTCATGAAAAATGATTTGTGAAAAGGCTGAGACTAGGCTAATTGGGAAGGGATGAGAGTTATAAAGTTGTTGTGATGAAACCCCAAGCTTCCAAGCTAGTACCTGAAATTGTACGTGTATGAGTTAAAGCAGTTATGCTAGACATGATATATAGACAAAAAAGGCAGTCATTGCATTGAAGTATACAAGGCTTTAAAAGGCAGAAATAGAGAAAATATTTCTGGCATTCTTATATTACAGAAAGGAGCAAGAGAGAGGTGGATGTTTAGTTCAAAAATGGCCAGGAAGCCTACAATAAAGAAGGAAAGAGCTTGAAGCTTTTGTGTCCCAGTCAGCATTCTAAATAAGGACAAGCTTCTAAAAAGCACATGTCCTGAATACTCTGTTATTAATAGTGATTTACATAACGGCTTGTAGCTGCATTTCAATATTTCAGAATAGGACTCACTCTTCTTTTGTAAAAATGACCTGGTTTTGTATCAGCAGTAGTAAAATACTGTTGCAGTGAAGGACTGTGAAGAGGGGGAAGGAGTATGAAACTAAAAATAAGAAGTATGTACAGTACATAATTCTAACAATGTTATCTGAAAGACAGTAAAAATAGACTGAATTAGATATTGTCAGAGCTTTTTTTCCTCCATGCAGCTGCCTAACCAAATATGACAATTTTTCAACAATATAAAAGTTCTAACACAATACATGATATGTTGTACTGAATTCATTAACACTTTGCTACCTTAAACATCATTATAAAGAAGGAAAATAATGTAGGAGAAGCTTGTAATTTTTTGTTGTTGTTCCTTTTGTTTCTCTGACATGTTTGGAATTGCATGCCTGTGAGAGTTTTGTGATCTAAATGTAATGATTCTAAAAGGGATTTAGTAAGATATTGTTCTTTTGTTCTGCAGACATCCCTACGCTGAGTGTTACATGAAAAGTGTGACTCAATTATACAAAGAAACCTAAATTATCTTCAAAAATAAAAGGCCTTTTCATGCAGTATTTCCACAGGGATCTAGCGTTAGTGTAGAGATTTTCTAGCTCTCCTTTGCAACATTATAATTTCTGTAGAATGAGAATTTGCATATAGTCTGCAGAATATCTATGTGCACGTGTGTACCCTCGGTTTTTATGCATAAAGACATTATGATGATAGTCAATATGTTTGCCTTTGATTTGGCTTTGAGATCTGCAGATCTTGGCTGTCACTCAATGCTATTAATTTGCTCAATTAATAGAGTGGACAGTTGGTCACAGTGCAGATATTAAAACTTTGAAATGCAGATCTTCAGCAGTATTATATTGCTGAAATCTTAGGTCCCATTCTAATCCTTGTTGTGCAGAACAACCCGTAGCTACCATATTTTTGTAGAGTGCTACTTTTGAGATAGACATTGCAAAATTGAGGCAAATGTTCCAGCTAAAAGTAGGAATAACCTGTTGATCATATAAAGTAAAAATCTCACAGCTTTGGGCACTCTGCTGGTCTACAGAATATTTTTTGTGGGTGTAATGTGCTTTATCATGTACATTTGGCTTGACCTACAGAGCATGCCTCTATGATGAAGAAGGATCTGATGCATTTTTTGAAAGGAAATAGGGCTGAAAACTGGTTATTGAGAAATATAAAATTATGCATGTTTGTTATTTTCCCTTTTATCTCAATGCCATGAACATTTCTGATGAATTAACTAGTAGTAATTCATTACAAGTTGGACAAAGCCTGTGTACCCAAAGCATGAGCAGAGGATAGCTGTGGTTAATTAATCAGGATATGGTACGTATGTTAGTTTCTAATCTAGAGTCATCTTCATTCCGAACCGGGAATTCATGGCTTTGTGCACCTAGATCTCTTGTTGTTGCCTTCTGTGATGCCTGTCAGAAGTGGTCATTCACTGCTGTTTGCCATGTGTTGCTTCCTGGCCATAGAAGTCCAGACCTAAAGCTACAGAAACATAGGATACTAGTCTCTCATGACTTTTGCTTTGTTATATACGTGTGTGTACTGGTTTATCTCTGTTTCCCGTTTCCAAAGTGGATGTTAGAAAACTGCTTCCTTTTTCTGATACTGGTCACTTTTTATGTGTAAAGGAATCTTATGAGGGTGAAAATTACACAGAGGGATGAAGTTCCCTAGGAATTCAGCGTTAATATGTTTACTGAAGAACTGATAAAATTTTGAGTATGGCAGCATCCTATTTCAGCTTCATAAAGGTGATCTCTGCATAAAATTGTGAAGTTTCTTGGTAACAACACACACAAATTTGAAGTTCTTTAACTTCAATGTTTCCTTCTCTGGATATGGAAGTAATACACTGGTGGGCTTTGTGACAGTGATCTTCAGGGAGTAAATCCAGCAACATAATTGAAAGTATGTGCTACTGTGTGATGTAAATTGTGTGTAGCCACTTCTAATCTAGGAGTACGAAGTTTACTAATCCTTTATTTAGGGATACCAGACCTGATATGTTAGAGTTCAACAGAAGTAATTACACTTGGCCAATCAGCCTTAACAGTTGTTTTATTTGCTTAATTAATTTTACTTTAAGATGCAATTGGAGCAAGAGGGGAGAGGACTACATTGAACTAAATTCTGCTGATTTTTGCTAAAGCACCCTTGGCTGCTTTTCATAGTATTGCTGTGGACTTCTAAACAGTTGAAGGATTTTTGTTCCAGAGGGGTTTGTGTTTGAGTGGTGAATCAGTCCCTTATCTTATATATAAAGTGTCCATTTGTCAGAGCTCTTCAAGATTCTTTCAGATGAAAGATGCTAATAGATGTAAGATAATGGGTACATGCAAGATTGTCATCATTAATAAATATTGAATAAAAAAAGCTCTCTGTGAACGATGTGAAATAACACCAATGAGTATTTAATCTGCTTTTTTAATTGAATTTACAGCTTAAAGAGGAGAACTTTTATTCTTTTTTGAAAATTGAAATAGAAAAATGAATATTGAAATGTATTGGCTTGGGATTTTCAATGCAGTTTAAATAACTAATTAAGAAAAAGTTGCAGGGAGGAAAAACATTAAAATATGCAATAATTTATTTTTAATAAGCGTAAAGCAGATTATTTAATTACCACGTTTTAAAAAATATGATGTAAATAAAATGCCTTAAATTGTCATTCATAGAGATTTGGAATTGAAGTGTAGAGATTAAAGCCTTTTATCAGTAGATGTAGACAAAAGACTTAATGAATAACGAACACAGAAATTAGCTGAAATAACAGAACCCATGATGCTACATATATTTTTTTTTTCTTGGATTCCCATGCTCACTGGCCTTTCTCATTTCTTCAGTGCTGCATTTCAGAGTAAGTTGTTAGCCAGGTGAGGTTTCCTGCCATCTTCTATATCAACATTTAGTTTTTATAAAGCTTTAAAAGTACTTTGAAATACATCTCCTTGCCTTATGACTAAGAGCTACCTGGTTGACCTCCTCTGTGGTGCAGATGCTTAAAGGTGATAGTCTAAGTAATTTTTTAAGTTTAATTTCCAGTTGTCCAGGTTTCCATTAAAATCTTTGTAAGTAATGTTGCAAAAATCACCTGACAACAGTCAAGCTTTGGCAAGGCTATGGACCCAGGCTGGAATTAATATTACATGTTACTGCATGAATTTCAGATCCTCTTTATCCTGTAACTTTTCTGGGGGTGTTTTGAGGTGTCATCCTGCTGTCTCTCAGTGTGTGTCTCTCAGTTCTCTAAACCAGGATGTCTCTTGGAGAGGTGTGTGTGGCAGTGAAGGTCTCTCCCTTTTAATGTAACAAATGCAAAGCAGGAGTGGAGAACAGAGCAATATTTGCTGTGTTATGTCAGGTGAAAGTGAGAGCACGTGGCTTTTGTTGACTTGCTCAAAAATGTCTAAATGACATGCACTCAGGCTTGTCCTAAAGCAGATTCCGACTCTGTAGTGTGGTATGTGTCTTGGTTGATATAAGGTTGTATGGTCACTGTGCATAAATGACTAATTGTCCTTTAGAGGCCTCTACTTTAGTTCAGTGTGCTAGGGCTGCTGAGCCAACAAGCACAGAAAGAGCTGTACTTTGGCATCATCCCAAAAAGTTAGTGGTTGAGAGCCAAAAACCCCAGGAAAGCCTTTTGGCTTTCCCGTCAGCCTGGTGTGCTGGAGTTCAGAGCGGGTGATCTCACCTGGAACTGGGCAGCAGCAGGACTGAGGGGGTGGGGGATAGCAGTTTCCAGGGAAAAGAGGATAGAAGTACTCCCAGCCTTCCAGCAGTGGGGGAAGCTGTTCTGCTACTGAGTGGGAAAGCAATCTTTTGCCTCTAGTTTTCAAGTGAAATACTTGTTCTTCTCTTTGCTTATTCTCCTGTGGATCCAATTGTCCTGTTTCTTTAAGGGAGAGAAGATATGCCGAGAAACCTTTCTGTCTATAAGCCAGAACAGTTCTGTTGCATCTCCCTCTCATTTTAGCACTTCAGATCTTGTAAATGGAGAAAAGTCATCTAGAAGATCAGCGGCAGTTTTTGTGTTTTGTAAGGAAACATCAAAGATGAGAAGATTCGGCCTGATAGTAGCTGAAAGTACTTGGGCTCTGCCAGGATTTAATTCCTTGTGAACTCTGACCTGGAATGAATACAAAATACGTGCTACTGTTCCTCTATAATTTAGCATGCCTTTTTCCTGTGTGAGTTCTTCTTTCCCCCATTCATTTCTGTTAAACCTGTCCGAATGGCTTATCCTTTATATAACTAGTATCCCTCCAAGGGAGAGACTCTTGCTTTTTTTTACAGCCTCTTAAGAGCTAAAACGTGCTGGAGATTTGCCTTCGCTTGCGTTAGTAATGTTGCTGCTTTTGGATCCAAGAGCCTCCAGTTCAAATCCCCCCAGTAGAGTTAGTTTCCTTACGAAGTAAAAAGGCACTCCTCAGATTAAAGAAACTGATTGAACGGTGCTGTGTAGTCCACTAATGTGCTACAAGGGTACTCGGCTCTGTAGCAGAGATTGTGGTGTGCTGCTAGGGGACTTCTTAGGCACTGTTACTTAGAAAATACATGGTGCTACACCAGCTCTGGGACTTGTAGATTTGCATTCACTCTGCAGCTTCATTAACAATTTTAACTGGGACATATTTAGACTACTCAAGCTGCTTCTATAGGGTTGATTATTTTGTCTTGTCCTTAGAAAACAGCTTATCCTTGTGAAAATAACATAGAAATTTTTACCATTATATTTAGTGCTGCAAGCTGTGCTGTTGCTGTTAGTTTTCTTTTCTTTTTGAAACCAATGAATTTCTGACAAATAATTCCTTCTGTGTTAAAATTTAACATTGTAGGAACATATTCGGCACCTTTTCCATTCTCCTGTGAGCTATGAGCATGGTTATTTCCTAGAGAACAAAGAAAAGGGAGGAAGGATGTTTCAGTGAGTAAAACTCAAGATGTTTCAGACTTGCCATCTGATCCAGGAATATTATTAAATCCCTTTGTATCTCCATCCTATTTAAAAAGGCCATGTGGAACTATCTGCTTATATTGCCTGTACATTTTGTTGTAAATCTCTGTGCATAGAATCTAATTTTGAGTTACACCAAGGCCCTGATGGAACAGGATAATCCCCAGACTAAAGTTGTGACTTTACTTCTTCATCGGGAATAGCTGACCTTCCTGATTCTACAAACTGCAGTTTCTGTTATCCTATTTGAGGTATACAAAACTACTGGAAATCTTTACTCTCCTACATTTGATTGAGGAATCTAGGTTGTACTTGTATTTTTTAAAAGTTATTCATAGTGCATATCATGGACAAAGAAAGGCTTGAATAACATTTATAACTGCTACGAAAGTCTCTAAACACTGCTTTCTTCCCAGGTTTGAATCTACTTATTCTCTTTTCCCTAGATGTGGAATTGATTAGCTTTTACCCTTTAGTTTATACTTATGCACTGTAGGTGAGTTTTCCTCTCACAGAAGGCTTGATAATCTGGTTATAAGCTTTGATGTTGCAAGAAATATGGCCATTTATTGGCATTTTTTAATAAACAAACCCATCACTGACTAACCAACTAATTTGCTTTGCTGTGGATTTTGGATGGCACTATACTTTTTACAAGAATTGCACTTGAACCGATTTAAAACATGGTTGAGACCAGCCAACTAGTTTCTGAAGAAATATCTGCTTATGATTTTTGAGCGAATACCCACTGCTTACTTTATTTATTACGTTTTGGTGTTGATAATTTTTCTGCGTGCGTGTGAAAAAACTTCCATCTGCATTTCTGATGGTTGCCATTGGGTGGTGCCAGGCAATCGGTATATACAAGATGAGACAATGGTTTCTTTTTGTACGCAGCAAAACCCGAACGAGGTTTGAAATCTGATCTCAAATAATTTACAGTGCAAATAAACGAAGCGGCCAATGCAAATAGTTACTTTGATGCTTCTTTTCTATACTTGTGTGCCTGTTTTTATGTATGTGTTTATATGTGCATGCGTGCATCTCTGTGTGCTTGTGGATAAGTTTGACCGGATACGTGTTTTTGCCCTAAGGATACCGATGCCTTGTTTGTGATTACGTTGTACTAATGTAGCTTAATTAATTGCCCTCTTAATGTCTCTTCTAATGTTCAGGCTTTTGTTGGCTTGAATGTGTTACAAGCCTGCTAAGTGTTAAAGGTGACTGGAGACAAAAGATAGATTTCCCACTTCAAAGAAACAATATCTATTTAGTGCATGTTTAAGGAAGACTAATTTACCGTCTTGGCTCACAATTGGGTGTCCAATGAGAGCAATGAAATATTTATACATTAATGTTTTAAAAATTTCCTGTCTACCTGCTTCAAAATCTGTATGATGTTAATTATACAGATGTATCAGTTTATTCTTTGGGCTTTTAAACTCAGTTCCTAGAGTATTTGACTTATAATAACTGAGGAGAAAAAATTAGGACCATGGTTAATGAGGAGGAGATACAAATGTTTACTGCATCTCACATTTGAATCTGCTACTGCTTGTAAGATTAAAGTTATAATAGTTGAGAATAAAAAAATACTATGACGATTATGTGGATTTGGGCAGTCTAAAATGGTTCGTTTCACATTACTTGTTTATATTTGCTTTCAATAAAGGACTTGAAAGCTTGTGTTTTATAAAATTATATTTTTTGGAGAGGAAAATTAACATTCACAATTCATTTGCTTTTGAACACCTTTTGTTAATATATGGAATGAAATACAGCATGTGGCCTGGCAACTGACTAAGCTAAAATTAAAATTTATTTGTTTAACTTATGAGTTCAGAAGCAAAACAGTAATTCTTCTGATGAATTTTAGACGTTTTCTTTGTCAGATAGTGGTATCTGAAAAAATACTCCTACACAATGCTCCCTCCTCCCCCAATCTAAACAATCAAACAAAAATGCAAAAAAGCCTGGCCCACAATATTTCTTTTAATTTAAAAATAAAATAAACTGAAGAGAGCTGAATAATTTCATATTAAAAAGAATAACTTTGGGGGATTGGTGTAAATAACCAGCAACAGCCTGACAACGTGAATTCATGTTGTTTGTGATTCAAACTTCTTACTGTAATAATTTTCCCCTCTGTGAATGCGTGTAAGACCCACTTGTATCTAAAATGATGCCCTGAGTGACACTTTGAGGCTAAAAGCTTCTAAAATATTTGTAATAATTTAGATAGTGATTACCCTGTCTAGACCTTTTACTCTTTGCTAGACTTTCATTTAAACGGTGGATCTTTTTTCAGACCATAAATCAGTGGCAAATGTGCACATTTGGACTCTACGAAGTTTGACTTTGAGACTGTTTTCTTAAAGCATTCCAAAACACTGAAATCCTTGAAAGCAAAGAAGAAAAAAAATGAAGTCAAAGGTAAAAGCAAAAATTATTTATGGAGCATTTTGTTTCTGTTCCTAAAAGGGAGAGTACTATTAACAGCAGTGATAAGCTTAACTGATTCTTGTGGCTAATGCTTTTAATGAAGTCAAACTTGATTGACATCTCATCATAAATTTCTCTTCCTTGTAACAAATATTTCTCTTCCTCTATTTATAAGTGCCTTTTTAAGATGCTTCCTTTAAAACAATGTAGCAGTCATTTGCAGCTTTTATGGCATCTAAATGTATGCTCTTATGCTGGCTTGGTTCTACTGACATTTTAACATTGTTAATAATCACTGGCCATTTGTGTGTGCTCTGTAAAGGCATAATGTGCTTTTATATAAAACACTGTTACGAGGGCTCATTATCTTGTGAGGCAGCAGTTATAATGAAAATTAAACAATTGCAAACTTGCTTTGCCAAGTGTTTTCAAAATAGATTTAACCAGGCTGATTCACAGCTCCTATCTGATTCTACGGGGTTATATATCAAAGCTGCTGGAGAGCCACATGCATAAATTCCTTCATGCTATCATGAGGGCTGTGCATTGTACACTCTTTGGTGCTTGGCTAAAACTGATCAGGAAATGCTTATTACACAGGCAAGATCCTTGCTGGGCATGAAATAAGTGTATACACTTGAAACTAATCTCCCTAGCATTGATAGTGAAATGGAGTTTAGGAATGGCCTTTACTTTCAGATAGCCACGGAAGTAATACATCCACAGTCTGCAAGCTGCCACTCCTGTTTTACCAAATGCTCAAAACTCTGGCTATCTATAGTTGCGTAATTAAAAATTACTGATGCAGTTGCATTTCTCAAGCTAAGAGAAGGTTGAGAATGTAAACACTGATTATTCAGTTTTTCTTTTATAGGCTGAAAGGAGGTTTTACCAAACGCTTCAGAGAGCGATGTAATTTTTTACAACTTGTCTAGTGTTTTTACATACAATTATTTAAACAATAACTACTATTAGAGTAAATGAATTGTAGGAGATGTGGATAGGCTTTCTCCGTGCTGCCTGCATTTTAGCCGTGTTACTCTAGCTGTGGATGTGGCCGATTGGAATTCACTTTTTAAATGACTGTTGCTGAGCACACTTTCAAGGCTGAGCTAACTAGTGCAGCCTTGTGTGGTTTCTGACAGGCTTCCCTTCTGTTAGGGTACCAGTTTTGTCCTGAGAGGAGTATATTTATCTGCTTCTCTTTTATTTTAGTGCAGAACTTAGATGCAGATAATTCTGGTATGGCAGTATTTAGGGAAAGTGAATTTCCTTCTTTTGGTGTTTTTTTTTTTTTTTTTCTTTTTACATGTGTTTAATTTTGAAAGCTACCAAGGCATGAAACAGTAATTCAGAGAGGCTCCGCTTAAAATTACCTTTCTTCATTAAAAAATAAAATAACCAGGAGGTTTAGCACATTATGTCACTAAGTCACACAGTAAGAGGGACCATCAAAGAATGGTGGGAATTATCACAGCAGCTTGCTCCTTGTTAGAAGCATTTACCTCATGACCCTTTCATTTGCCTACTGCCACTTTAGTTTAAGAGTGACAACACTGTATAGCACTCTGCACTTTCTGCCCCCTCCCCCTTTCCCTTAGCACCAGATGCCTTTGTAAAGCAGGCTGGTGAAGCAGTGAACAAAACCTTGTGGGATAAGTCTGACACTGGAAGTTAATGATTATCAGTTGAAACAAAACACTTGTTTACATGTTGTAGTCATTAGAGGTTCCAGTCAGTCATACCTCGGCTGGGATTCCTGCCAAATGTTTTGAGGGTTCTTTCACAAGCTGTGCAGTTTTGTAAATACAAAAGCACTCTTATTAAGCCTTTTTAGTATTAGACTGTGCAATTAAGATTATGGGTAATTAGATTCCTTTATTTGGAGTAGAATGGTCCAAGATACACACACAACTTTCTTAGCCACAGGATACCATCAGATCTCTATTTGGGTGTTCCATTACAGATCAATGACTAAAAGAAACTCTGTTGTATTGTGCACATTTTTTCTTTATTAAAAATTGCACTCAGAACTTGGGGCGGTATGGATTTTTCCTCACTTTACTGTCAGCACCTCTGCTGCAGCCATAAAACTTTCTTTTTTGATTAGCATGTCTCAATTTGCTGGAAACAGTTTGCTTACATCTCTTCTGGTATTGCCGGCTTTTCATTTCAGCCTTATTACAACTAGGATTAAGGAGGTGATTTGAGTATGAAGGAATTTAGGAAAATTTCCAGTAAGCTCAGGATGATTTTAAGTTAACTGCATGATAACAGGGTTGCAGAAACGAATGTTTCTTTTAACACCTGTGAATAAGTCCATACCTGAATAAATAAATTACTCCTTAGGTATTTGAAGTTGGTATAAAGCACCTCAAATCCTACCATTTTCTTGTGTACACTTTAATCATGCAAAGATGCATCTAATACAAATAGTCAAGTGAGCTGGTGAACCTGTTTCACATCCTCTTCTGCTTTGACAGAATTCTCCGCATTGAGCGTGATGGTAAATTATTTAAGGTTTGGGAGGCCATTTTTTGTAACTATGAATTGTAAGACAACTGAATCATTCCATACATATTTTATCTCTATATTTTTCTTTGCCAAAGAAGATATCAGTTTTAGTTGCTCCAACGCAGGACTCCTCGCTTTGACATTTCCCGGTTGTCTGTAGTGCTAGGCAATAATTAAATATCAGGTGCATAAGCTGCTCTTTAATTTGACATGTGTGCTCCAGGCAATAAACACATGCAGTGCAACGTGGGAGTGTAATTGCTAAGGAATAAAATCTTGTACCGAGTGAGATCATTGTATCAGGTACTGTGTGACAGCTCATTTGATCATTATGCCCGGGCTAAAGAGGTTGCCTAATTAGTTTCCATTAAAACTCACCCTTTAATCAGGAATTATTCTTGCATAAAGAATGTCACTTGGTCCAGATGAATGAACAATGGTTACCCCCTGAGATTCAACTATCTGTTACACTTGGGATGCCATATGCCTTTTCAAACAATTCAGCTACAACATTACTCTGTGAATTTAGATCTCGTGGCACTATGTGCTATTTGCATTTTCTTGATACCAGCTAATGTTTTCCAGCAAAATCACAGTGGTATTCTGTATCTACTTCATCAAGCCAGAGAACGTATGTTCAAGCAGCCTGAAGTGTGTTATAAACATACGAATGACTAATGGGCCTCTCTTAACTAATGTGTCTTAGTTGTTGTATTTCCTAAGCCATATATATAGTGGATGTGCTGTTACCCTGTTATGTAGAGCTAGACTTTGGTCTCACGTAAAAATACAAAGGTTCATCTAAATTTAATATTTTGAAGAGAAATAACTTCCTATCTAGTTTTATTTTTTCTTGTGGCAATAGCTTTGTATGCTGGTCACAGAAGTAACTGTGATTTATTAGTGTGTTTTTTTGTTTTTTGTTGGTTTTTTTTCTCACCTCTCAAATCTTGCATTTTAAGTGACTTCTGCATGCTCCTGCAAGACATGTGAAGCTCAGCAGGTTACTGGGTTTGTACTCGTCACATTTCAATCTGAGCCATGGCTCCACTTTGCCAGTTCCCAGGTGTCCAGTTGAGTTGGCTGATCTGCTGCACACCCAAGTTTCTGGTCTGAGCTGATCAGAAACTGCTCTCTAGGAGAAGCTTCTCCCTCTTGCAGTCCAGGCTAGGAAAGCTGGAGTTTCAAGTCAAAGCTCAGCAGCTGTAGTTGGTGGCATCCATCAACTCTCTTAATATGTCTGCTTCTGCAACTGTGAACTGATTTTGTAATGTTTGCAAAATGCCATGGGTTGAACTGTTAAGTTTGAAACCTAGTGAGTAGGTGGAGCTACTAAGTTCTCTCACTTTCCTCGGAGATGTCCTGGTAGTAAGATGTGAACTAAGTTTCCCTTTTGTTGTCGGAAGATGATTCTACAACAGGTCAATGTCTGCACTGACTCTGTCTGTCCTTCTTAAGTGGCTTACAGGCACTAAGAAAAACAGATCTCAAAAATACATTCTCGATCTTTTTTCAAACCACTGTTGTGTCTGGAGGAATGAAAGAAGATTTTGCTGTGAGCCTTGTGTACCTGGAGGCAATGCCTTTTACAGAAACAACTGCAATCTAAGGCTGTGTGAAAGACTGTCACAAACATTAAACCACATGGCATGGAGTAAGCATCATACACAGTGCCTGCTTCATGCCTCTTGATGAGTCTGAATGCTTTAACTTTCATACTTAAGCTGAAGTCATATGAGCTGTTATACTACAAGAGTATGGGCAATGGAAAGGACACACAGGCGAGGTGAAATTCAAGCCCTTAACATTTCTTGTTGCTACTGCTTTAAGTGCCATGATACTCCACACTCAATAAATGATGTGTTGTACCTAGGGTGAATGAAGCAGACAGAGTGGCTAAAGCATATGATTAAGATCTAAAATGGTTTGATCTAATGTGTACAGTAGAGGCTTTTAATTTACTGCTTCTCATACTTTGAGCAATGAGTTTAGGAAAATAAGTAGTCTGTCTTGCCTGAAATCTGTCCCCCTTTACCTAAGCTATGATCGATCTCTGATACATCAGAGGAAGATAGAGAAAAAGGAATAAATATTTCTGTGAGCATAGAAACGGAATTTTTATTTCCTCCGGATTCCTGTGGTTAATCCATACTATTTTGGCATTCACACATGTATCTTGCACTCCCTTCTAATGTGTCCAGCAAACATGCTTGGTTATGTTTAATGTTCTCAGTGCCACTTCTAGTTTCTTTCCATGTCCCCTCCTTGTATTTGCCTAGGTTTCTGGAAATGTATATTGTGGCTGTTCCTGTCTCTTGACTGTTAGCCAAAGAGGATTTGTTGCATCTTACGTCAGACCCAACAAATTCCTCGAGGGGCTGCTGCTGATTTATGCTAATGTTTTAGTGAAGCTTCTTGGTGGTATTCAGGTGGATTGCTCAGGTGGTATGCAGTGATAAAGATCAATTATTGCTGAGATGATGTGAATTATCTAGGTACTGCATCTTTATTTTTAAGGAAATTATTGATAGCTCAAGAGCAAGGAGATGTGTTTGGTAATCATGAATGAAGTGTCTTCTCCTGTTCTGCAGACATCTATCTTAGAACCCTGTGCACTGAAGAACACACACTGTCTTTATAGATAATTGATCTCTGAGCAATGAAAAAAGATTGGAAATCTAATAGCATTTATGGGGGAAATATGAATGCTGTATTGATAATCAGTAAATTGAATATTATTAGTAGCTGTGGAGTTTAAAGGAAAATATGCCCAAGAGGGGATTTTTTTTTAATACTAATTAAGGTTAACTTCCTTGAACAGTCAGGATTTTTGTTAAGCATCGTGTTTTCTATTCTTGTGTTCTTTTCTCACTGCATCTTCTTTTATAGCATTGTCCAATTATAACAATGAATCCTACAGGTGAATTAAAAAAAGAGCAATTTCTTTATCATCTCAAAGAGTGCTTTTTGCAACCTTACTGAAAATGTCCTTATTTTCATGTGGTAGGAGGAGACATGATAGCATTTAAATTCCCTCACACTACGTGTTTGATGCAGTAGCTCCAGCATGTTCCCTTCCCCTTATGTTTCCTCTACAATAAAAAAAAAGTCTCAATGTTTCAAGTTTTTCTTCAGTGGATACATTTCAGTGATGACAGTCGTGACTGTTCGTTGGTATTGAATCCTGTGAGCTGCCCAACTCTTTCTCTGTGTTCTTTTCAAAGTAGGATAGGCCTCTACAATAAATTTTTTTACTTATTTTTTTTACTTCTGAAGATAACAAGATACTCCTATTTTAAATGCAAGGCCATAAATCAATCTGAGTTCATTCTAGACTTGACCTAGTTTTAGTGAAGGGTTCATGAACTTAGAAAACTAGGCTAAAATGTTGATGAAAAACTACTCTGAGATGCATCACATTTAGATTAAAATCTTGCCGTAATTGTACTGTAATTATTAAAAATGACCTATGAAACTTACTTCTGCTATAAACAAATGCAGTGGCTAAAAATGGTTTAGGGTGAACATTCAGGGCTACTTTTTATTTTCCTGAGCTTTTTGCCAAGATCTGAATTTTATATCTTTTCCACAAAATGCATTTTTCTACTATAAATACATATGTTTATCTTTCTATTATATAGTGGGAATTTTTTTATTACCCTTCTTATTAATCCAAGTAATCTTTTGTGTTTCTACAGAAATTCACTAGAGTGGAATCAAAACATTGTTTGGTCTAGAATTAACCTTTCCCATAAGCATAAAGCAAACTAACCGCATTCAATGTAAATAGAGCAAGAACCATCAGCACTACTTTGTGTAATATCCTGATACTTTACAGTCCTTTTGGACCTGAACATATCAACCATACTTCAGAAGCCTTCATAAACTTGTATAAATGTTTTGTTTTGCAATGATTTTTCAAAGTTTCCAGTAACAATCATTTATTAGCCTCTTGTGAGTTGTACTTGCATAGATTGAATATTATCAAGAAAAATAAACTGATTTGGTTTTATTTCTCTGAAGTGCTTTCTAAAGGAGGTCTATTCAAAATGTACACATTGGATCATATTCTGCTCCTAGCTATAGTATCTGATAAAATGCCATTGACTTTATTACAGCCTCCTTTGACTCTTGCATATTTTCATGTACTGCCAGTATAACTGAAGAGGGAAAAATTTACCTGGGATATGTTTTGCTTCAGAAAGGACTGCATTGTTTATCCTCAGTGAGGAAGGTACAGTTATTCACGTGTTTTACATACTGAGACAGATTTAGTCCTAGAGTCCTGTTGTAAAGGTTTCCCCCCTGCAGAATTGCCCAGTAATATACCTCCAGTAACAGCAGCTGCAAGCCCTCACACATAGGGAACTGTGCTTTGTATGAAAAAAAATTGGATATAGACATAATGTCAGGGACCAGAGTGAGTTTTCCTGTAAGAAAGAGAGAAAGAGCAAGGGCACTGTAATGTTGGAATTGCTGCTACTGCTAGGATGGTAAAGACGAGAGCAGCAAAAGCTCTTGCTGCAGTAAGGAGGATCATGCAGCCAAATACCATATCCCTACTGGGGCCATCACCAGTTCAATTCACTTAGGTTCTTGCAGAACTGAAGTAGATTCAGGGACAAGGGGCATCGTTGACTTGGGAGCTCACTGCCAGCCTAGGAAATGGCCAAAATTCTTGGCATCAGGATCTGGCTGTAATTGCGTTTCACTGTCTAATAAGCTTTGACTGGGGATGAAAAAATGAAATTTGGATCTAGAAAGGTTTCTCTGTAATGTCTAGGTATAGACTGGAAGGCCTGGATCCAATCTACATGGTGACTGAAGGCATTTTGCAAAAAAATCTGAAATGGCATTCCATTGCCAAAGACCATCCCTTTGTGGGACTTCTCTGTCACAAATCCATTTTGCTTCTGTGAAGAAGATAATTTATTTCTACTGAAATGTGTTCTGAAAAATTATCAATGCAATCAGTTAATTTTTTCCAGCCTTTCTCTCTAACCATGAAGCTGGCAATTTGGACTTGGTATTTCTTTTGAAATTGATGCTGTCATTCTGGAAGAAATATGAAATGTACTGGTATTCAGTATAACCATTAGGATTTACATAAGGAAGGATCTACACATCTTCCTTAAAAATCCAATCAGTACAACTAGAAGCATAATGAAAAACTGGATTTTAACAAGATCATGATATATCTTAAATTTGCCTAAAAATACCAAATTTTGTATTTCAGTTTTCAAGTGTTATTCTTTTAACTTTTCAGAGGGCCAACTTTCATGGGAGCTTACATGCTAAGTTCAAAAAACACTGTGCATTTACAGCTGACTTCATTTTGAAAGCTTTTACTGTTCATTCTTTCACATAGAACACTGAGCACATAATACAGCCCTCACGATAATAGGCTTGTTGGGACAAGGAAGGCATCTTTCTTTCTTGTTCCATTTGAGTTAATACATGTAGTTTAGCCACTTGAGAAATAAAGTTGGCATCTGTGACCTCTTGTTTAAAAAATCCCATCCTCTGTGGTCTATCAGGAGTGTTTATGAAAGGGTCTCTTTTGAGCTTTGAAGAAAAAGCTTTTTATTCATGCCTTAAACTTGGATTAAAACCAAGAATCATTTGTTACTCTTATTTTTTGTGTTTGGTAAAGCTACCAGCTGCTAAAATGAGACAGATGTACGTGTTAAGTTGGATTGAGAAGTGAAGCAGAAGCACATGAATTTCACAAAGGGGACATGGACAATCTTTAATGCTTTTCCTTACAGGAAAAAAGTCACCAGTGTGGGTCTTAGAAAGTGGAGTATGAGCTTCCAATGGCAAATGACTGGAAATATATTTTTCAGTTGTCCCAAAACACTGCAATAACTAATATCTGTAGGGAATGATGGAAGTATCAATACATACAAGTGCTTTGCTTACTCAAGAGTTTGCTAAACTGGGATGATTCTCTTAACAGCACTTCTTCTTGCAAGTTATTGTACCTGGGCAAAAAACCTCCATAAATAAAAATTTACATAAATTTAACCATGGATAAAGAAAACCACAAATTTATGCATATCACAGTTTCAATGTTTACTTATGTTGGCAAATTTTAAGAATATTTTTGACATGCATTCAGTTTACACATTGTGGCTAGAGGCTGCTCTTCTGAAAAAGCATGCTGAATAATTTCTTTTTCTTTTTCTGTATGGAACTTCCTTTGGTTTTTGTCATATGAAACTTAAAAAAAAATCCTCTTTCCTTGTCACTCTTCCTACCCTTTAGCTGGCTGCTTTTCATATTGCTCCAGAGTTTTGCTCTTTGTAGGCAAGTCTGGGTGAACGTTCGATCATGATTGTGCCATGTTCATTCAGAAAGTGTGGTTTGGGCTTGTACTGGGTGCCCCAGGAGACAGAGCTGGTGAGAGCAGGGGCTGCTGGGCTGTGTGGCATGGCACTGGTAAGCAGCATGGAGTCACCCAGTGCTCCTCTTATCACGAGGTTACAGTAAGCTGCAGAACACTGAGGAGACATAGTAATCTCAGAGCCAAGCAAAACTGCTTGCTGTTATTGAGAAACTATGCTGGAAGTGAGGGTGTGTTTTCAAAGGAAGAATATTCTGTCAAAACTCTTCCTTTTTGTGGCTTGCTTACAAAGAATTTTCTTGGGTTTTGTTGTTTCTTGCAATGGAGAAGAATACCAGTGATGCAGACAAAAACACCCGGCTAGGGTTAGAGGTGAGGTGTCAACATGAGTGACTGTGCCAGGTTGTTCCCTCAGACCACCCAGTTTATCTGAGGTGGGTCTCACAGGAAATGAACTTTTCCAGACCAAAAAAACCAGCTGGCTGCTCAGAGGGGTACAGACTGTTGTCTGAACAAGGCTGCAATCTGGAGCTCGGTATGAAATTAAGTGTTGAGGAGATTACCTGGAAATTAATCTTGAGTATTGCATTCAGGCCAGATTTAGTCCTTTACAGTCAGAAACTGCCATAGCTTGCAAAGCAGAGAAGAGTTGGATAATAAAGTTTCTAATATCCTCTTGCTTCTTTGAGACCTTTACTTCTCCTGCTCTGTAATTTCTTGTGGTTGCTGTGTATGCTCTTCCAACAGTGATACTGATTTCCACCCTTCTGAGGCATGCAGCTTGTCTGTGAAACTATAGCATTGGTATGATCATTAGGTCATATTTGAGGAATATTGTGCAAATCTTCTGCTTCTATGTCAGAGAATTCTTCCACAAAAGGTCTTGTTACTTGTTGGAGAAGATAATGTTGCAAGGACAAATCCCCAGGCCTCAGAAAATTTTTCTGCTTGATTCCAACATGGTATGGAAAGAGTAGTTTTGGGATTAGGTTTGCTAGCTAGAGCACATGAGAGTCAGGATAAAGACAAAGATTGTTCAGGCTGCTTTGCATGAATCTGTTTACACATTAAGATAGAGTTCTGTCTTGATTGAAGGAGCAATAATGATATTTTTTCAGATCTATACTAACTAAACTAGTATCTGGTAAAATAAGTAGTGCCAGAGGACTTTTTGCACCACCTTTATGGCATTCTTCAGTATTTTCTATCTCTCCAAAACCCATGATCATTGTTCATAACCTTAGAATATAGATTAAAGTCACAGACTTGTGAATGCCTTTTCTAAACCTTTCCAAAGCCTGTGGCACCTTAACTTTTCATCAGAATAGATTCTATTATTTGAACTGTAAGTAGTAGGGTTCAAATTCTTGTTCTCTTACAACAAATTTCTCAGGAATTTCTTCAGAAAATTACCCTGTAGCAAGCAGAAAACAGTAGTCTGTATTTTCTTGGCAAAGTAAAGCTTATGTGACCATGAGGCTATTTTTATTATTGCCTTGACATCTTAGTGTCTTCATAATGCTTTTCTACCTACTTTTTTTTTAAAGATAACTTCACAGAAATTTTACTATTAAGTGTGACAAGGAAAACTTCAGTAAGTATGTCAGTGATAAAAGATTTGGTAAAGTGTTAGCCCTCTCTAGAAGAAAACAGGAGATCTAGTCATCCAGGATTTGGAGAAGTCTATTTTACCTCCATCTTCACCAGCAAGGGCTCTAAACAGAATATCCAAGTCACAGAAGGCAAAAGCAGGATTTGTAAGAATGAAGAGCTACCCACTGTAGGTTGCTCCCTACAGTCTATTCTGAATCCTGAGATCTGGTGTCAGAAAAACTTGCTTTCATAAGTTTAAACTGCTTTGTTAAGGTTTGAGTTGGAGCCTGGCCTGGCGATGGACAGCAGTCTAACCCTGTGCTTGCTGTTTGCTCGCTGTTTGGTAGCAGGGTAGAGAAGAACAAGGAGGGAATGATGAATAAGTGACTGCATCTCTGTGACCTTTTGTTAGGAGAAGCTAGTATTAAGGTGAATAGTAGAACTTAGGCAGAGATCATGCTGCCTCCAAAAGCTTCAAGAGTCAGGAATCAGAATAGCCGGAAAGCAAGGTCATCAGAGGAGCAGACTGTAGAGCTAGACAGGGACCCTAGGATCTATAACCTCCTTTATGCTTTTCTTTGCTAATAATTTTTTAAAGAAGCTTATAAGAAGGGAAAAACCTTCATATCAGTCATAAATATCATATCAATGACTGTAGGCAGCACCTACAAAGAAACTTAAATTTTAGTGTTTCAGAAATCATGCAAATGACTATTTCAGTGAGAGAAGAGGGAATTCTGATTTTTACAAAGTGCCTCCTGGAGTGAAGATCAATAATGAGTAATTTGGAATTGTTGTCAGATCACTGGCCAGATATGAATTAGCAGTCATGCATTGTTAACAGCAATTTAATTAGTAGCAGTAGTTCTAGACTTTATGTACATCATCCCTGTGTATGAAGAAATTTTCTGGAATTATTGGGTGCATAGCAATTATTGGCAAACAGTACATTAGTCTTTGATACTAATGTATTTTCTAAGTCTTTCCAAAAACTGACTTGAAAGAAAATTTGCTTATGTTTCCATCTTTACCATTCTTAAAATTGACCCATTTATATTGTGCTATGAAGCCACAGGTCAGATTGTAGCTAACAAATATGAGACTGGGGGCTAAAGTGGAAGGGAATGAGCATGCTGAAATTGTAATAGACTCATGCTCATGGAATCGGTGTTTCAAATGTTTTTGTTTTTGTTTTTGTTTTGTAAAGTAAAAAACCTGATACCATCTATCCCACGAAATACATTTCTTACTGACTTCAGCTATTCTGTAACAAAATATGTGTTTATAAACTGTATAAAGTGCTTTTCCTTTAGCTTCCAGGGGGAGTCAAATACACAGTTCACAGGCTTTTACAAACAAGCCTAGAGAACTGCTGAACAACAGTCAAAATATTCAGCTCAGATTTAACTTTAATCTTCAGCAAGTTAATTTTTCTTGACTGAATAACAATGGACCTCTGGGCCAAGGGCAAGTGCTGAGTTTATGGGTGATATGTACATGTCTGTGTACTAAGCCTGGCTAGAGAAACCCTAGGTGGTTAACTTGCCATTTAGAAAGATGAACAGCCTATTCAATTTAGAATAGAATAATAGTAATTTAACATACTTGAGCCAAAGTAATTACCTTTCACTGTTTCCACAGCATGAAATTACAATCTACGATAATTTTGAAATATTGATTCTTGCAGGCATCTGATGTTAGAAGTGTTTGTCAAATACATTGTGCATACTGGAAGAAAGTGGATTTTTAACGTGGTAGTGTTGAGTAATTTATCTTGTCTTTAAATTCCACATCTACTGCATAGTTTGAGTCTCAAAGTACTGTGTTTTTTGCAACTGTCTGGCAGCTCCAAAGAAGTTGCTGCTGAAATTTCTCTTACATGTACTTCAGGTGCCATTGGCTTTTGTTTATGTTTTATGAGTTTTTAATATGGAAAATGCATGCATCCCTGAGACAGGCTTTTTTCCTAGCTTTTCTTTGGGTTTTCTCTTGTTTCTGTATCTTACTGAAAGAAATCAGTTTTGCATGGAGAACACCATTAATAATGAAATGCACTGTGTGTGCTTTTTAAAAGTCTATTTCTTCCTTATAAATAAATGGTAATTTGTTTTAAAGCGTCATTGCACACAGTGTTCAGCTGGCTCTCATGCATTCGATTATTTTAAATAAATGTACCATAAATGGAACAAGTTCTTTCTAATTTGCAAATGATATGCAACATTTTTCAAAAAAAAGATAGAAAAAAGAAAAACTGTAAAATTTGTTCTTAACTACAACTCATTAATGTGAAGCTGTTCAATGACCTGTAAAGATTAAAGAATTAGTGAATTGGTAAAATTATCAGAATGAAAAATCTGTATAATTTTGATTTCAATTTAAAAATCTGCTAAATAGTCTAGAGGCTTTGGAAAACTATATTACTTTTTAATATTCGTTCCACAAATGTCCTAGTATCAGTGTTACAAATGGACTGAAATAAAGGCAACAAATAAAATGTTTAAATGTATAGTGTTACAGCATTCTGTTAAAGCTGATTTTTTTTTTCATTAAAACAACTGAAGACATTTAATTAAGTGACCACTCTGCTAAGTGGAGCAAAAATTAATATACATAAATGAATTTATGTGTGGGCAATGATGCATAATTAAAAATGTGCTTCAAATAAGGAGTTGAGGAAAAAGAAAACAGTTTTAACAAGATTCTTCAAGACTATTGCCTCCTAATTTTTGAAGTTAGACATGCATAGGATTAACCTATTGGCAGCATCTGGACAAAAACTTATGACAAAACTGTCTTTAAAATACTGGAGCCATGGTATTCTGTAACAGTGCTTCACTGAAAGCTAGTCTTGACTAGAGAAATCCTCTTACTGTGTTGTAACTATTGCATGTTACTCCGCTTGCTGAAAGTGCTACCCTTATATGTACCTCATATTTGCCAGACAATCATTCAGAGCTTACTTAAGGTCTCTCAGTGGTGAGATATGAGAAAAATTTACATGGAAACTGAAAGAGAATATGGTATATAAAGATTCCTTTTACATGGGATGATTATGTTATGATCATGTTATCTTAGTTGTAGTCTATGTACTTTGGATTATGTTCTCCTTCTATTGCTTTGTAGTTGAAAGAAGTCAGCAAATAAAAAAGAGTAAACTTCCTTTCTTAAGTGAAAAATGGAGTCACATCATCATTAGGTCCTGCGATGTTTTGTGGCAATTACAGAATCATAGAATAGTTTGAGTTGGAAGGGACCTTAAAGGTCATAGAGTTCCAACCCCTTTGTCATAGGCAGGGACACCTTCCACTAGATCAGGCTGCTCAGTGCCTTATCCAACTGGGCCTTGAACACCTCCAGAGAGGGGGCATCCACAGCCTCTCTGGGCAACCTCTTCCAGTGTTTCACTACCCTCACTGTAAAGAATTGCTTTCTTATGTCTAGCCTGAATCTACCCCCTTCCAATTTACATCCATTATTTCTGGTCCTCCCATCACATATCATATTAAAAAGTCCTTCCCCTGCCTTTCTGTAGGACCCCCTACTATGAGGTCCCCCCTGAGCCTTCTCTTCACCAAGCTGAACAACCCCAACTACTTCAGCCTGTCTTCATAAGGCAATTGTTCCAGCCCTTTNGACCTGCTGGTCATACTTCTCTTGATGCGACCCAGGATTTGGTTGGCCTACTTGGCTGTAAGTGCTGTAAGGGGCTCATGTTGCGTCTGTCATCTACTGACACCCCAAAGTCTTTCTCTTCAGAGCTGCACTCAAGCCACTCTTCCACTCTCTGTGCTTGGGATTGCTTCAACCAAAGTGTAATAACTTGCACTTGGCCTTGTTGAACCTCATGAGATTAGCATGGGCCCACCTCTCAAGCCTGTCAAGGTCCCTCTGGATGGCATCCCTTCCTTCAGGTGTATCAACTGCATCACACAGCTTGGTGTCGTCTCCAAACTTGTTGAGGGTGCACTCAATCCCACTGTCCTTATCTCCTGCAAAGATGTTAAATAGCACTGGTTCCAGTACTGATCCTTGAGGAAAACCACTTGTCATTGGCTTCCACTGGGGCAATGAGCCATTGACTGCAACTCTTTGAGTGCAACAATTCAACCAGCTCCTTATCCAGTGAGTTATTTTTTGTGAGGCATAAGTTGTAGGAATTTTTTTTTTTTGTGATGCAGTCTTTTAATGCTTTGAAGAGCCATCATTCTGTTCAGCCCAGGATTTCAGGCAGTTTCTCCATATTTTCCCTGTCTAATGAACTCACGTCAGAATGATGAATGTAAAGCTTTTATGTGTTGCAAATCTCACACTCCTGTTAAGGAGTATATAAGGCATGTGGCAATGGAAAATCAGACCTGTTTGTTTTTTCCCCACAAAGAAAGGAAAGTGGATTTGGATTTTGTGGTAATTTCTGTAATGCTTGTGAGTCTTGCCTTAAAAGAGCTCAATGCTTTTTTGTAACATATTTCTGACATTTCATTTGAGCAATTTTGCTGACTTCAGCCCTATTAACCATTCTTGTAGGGAAAGAAAGCAGGAAGAAAAGTGCAGTGTCCTCATACCCATCTCTTGTGTAGGGATGCTGCAAAGTGAAGGAGAGAGGAGAGCTGCACAGAAAGCGCTCTCTGAATGGGTCACCTCTCCCATTCCAGTTAATCAGCAGCTGTTGTTCTGGTGATGTTCAGGTTTAGCTGAACTCCCATCCCCACTGAAAACAAAATAAACTCCTTTATCCCCTGTGGTATTTTATTGGCAAGTTTAGCTCCGTAATGAGAGGGCACTTCAGGGAATACAAAAGCTGGAGTCCCTAAGGCCATGTATAAAGAGCAGAACGGCAACAGTTCTTTACTATTTTTTACTAATAAACACATGTAATAGTAAATGCCATTACTTAATTACTGCAAAACAGTTTTAAACAACTGGCTTAACACTGTATTAACACAACATAAAAACAACCGCACTAGGAGTATCACTCATCGTTATTGGATATGGCCCTATTGAAGCCAATAGCATGAAATTAATAGGTGCAGGGTTTGGCCCCTTGGGCCCCTGTTGGTCTAGGAATTCATTGCCTCATGTTCAAGTTTTCCACTGCCTTACAACTCCAGCAGTCTTATTTTCATGAGCTTTCACAGTGTTTCTATTTCTGAATAAGTATGTGTAGTTTTTTTTGATAATACCTATGGAGTAAGAGCTTAATTTCTGTAACTAGTGTATTTATCTTCCTTGAACACGGGTTTGGCCTGAATATGGATACATATATAGAACCCATGCTTTTGCCATCTAAAGCTGTTCCTAGAGGGTAGATTAGACTTGTATTTTCAGAGACCTTAAGCAGGTAGTTTTACTTTCTATGTATCTGGGAGTTTTATCCAGCTGGTTTCTTTTTCTGCTTGTTCAATTCTGGAAACATACTTCACCTTCCATGAATGTCCACCAACATACTTGGTTCTTTGGGGAGCAATAGAGTTAAACTCAGCAGTCACCTTTCTGTTCCATCAGTGGCTATTCTTTATTCTCTGTGACATAACTCACAGTGAAATGAGGAATCCGCAAAGAAAATCAAATGCTTAGAATGTAAATTATTCTTATTCAATGGTAGGTGCTGCTTTCAGTGTTGTATGTATTGTAGGGATAAAGAAGAAACAAGGTTGGTAGTCACAGGCAGAAGGAGGTGCTTTGAAGCAATAAAGAGCTTGAGTAGCAAGCTGTTATTTTTCTATTGTGTGGCATTTCCACTGCTAAGAAATAAAAACAATAGCAATTTTCCCCCCTCTACTGGCTTGTAAAATCTTATGCAACTGCCCTGGTAAAAATTGCTTCATAATCCCTTGTCCTCTAATATTGTGATCATTCTTCTAATTTCCTTTTTATGCAAGTTACTTTACATGCAAATTCTATAAGTGTTGAATAGGGGTCTACTGCATGGACTGATGTTTGTTTTCTCTTTTAAAATATAACAAAGACAAAAAAGTACTGTGAGTTAAGTCAGCTCAGGATATGAGGAGGTGCAGAGAAATTATGTGCAAAAAGGAAAGGATCAAGTGTAGAACTAATTCAATGTATTATATATGCTGATGATCCAAGAGGAAAAATTTAAGATGCCAGAGATACAAAGCAAAGAGTAGTCAAAACAGAGAAAAAAGGCAGGATAATTAAGACTTATGTGAATAAATTAGCTATACAAATAGGAAGAAAGTTATATTTCTAAGCTATGGACAAATAGATAAAAGGAATGTAGCACTGAGATGTTCTGCTTTGTTGGTTTAGAATAGAAAATACTCTAAATGAGAAGTATTTGGGAACATGCTAAGTATCTCCAGCAGGTTAATGCTTTTAAACAGATAAATTGCTCCCTGATGCTTCACTGTCTGATTTACAGATGAAAGTTGTCCCCATTTGTGAGCACAAGCATTCTTCTCATTCACTTGTTCTGTGATAGTCGCTAGAACCTTCCTAGTGCCATTCTCCTTCAGCTCATGCAAGAGCGGGAGTACAAAGAACACAGGAGGTAAACGATTTTGTTTTCTTCATTATTTAAGAAAAAAACTTTTCTATTTCTAATATATTTTGAAGAAAGTTACTGAGTGACATGCTTTCAGAAGAGATACCAGAGATCCTGTGCTCCACTTGCATTGAATGGTAGTAGGAAAGAAAGCACTGACAGCTCTCCTGCCTAATGAAGACATCACTGCAATTGCTAGATTAGTTGGTGTCCAGCTGTGGGGTGCTTTGACACAGTCAGGGTGGCTGCAGTGAATGAGTAGCACCTTCCAGTCTAGTTAGAGGAGAACCTTGACTGTGTCTGCAGTGCTTGTGGGAGGCACACTTTGTTCCCCATCCGACTCATACAATTAAGTTCTTCACTGTAGAAAACAGATGCTTACAAGAGTGGGAAGGAGAAAGGTCAGGAAACTTTTCCCAATCTGGATGTTTAGATGCTCAGTGCAGACATAGGCTGCACTCTTGCTTTGACAAGGTGAAGTCAGTCATTTTATGTCACCCTGGAAATGATTACTCAAGTGCTTCTTTGAAAAAAGCAGTGTGTTCATTTTGTGAAATGTTATTTCATTCCAATTTTTTTATCACATAGTTGGAGTCTTACCTTCTTTGGGGATTAGGCTACTTTACCTGGTTTCAGTGTATCTATGAGTTTCCAGTACTAGTTTAACAGACAAGATTCATGCAGATACTGCTCTACACTGGCTTTACACGTAATTCCTTTGGATTTAAGTTTCTTTCTGCAGTTCTGCATATGAACAATTAGAAAAGAATGAAAAAACCTAAGATATGGGAATACAGAGAGAAGAGTCATTAAATTCTACAGACAAGGTTCGACCTTGTGAGAAAGATAGGATGGTACTTGTTGAAATGAAGCAGTGAGTGAACAGTGGGTTTTTCTGGGCTGACATCCATTAGGGGGAGGAAAGGGAATTTGTACTCATGCAGAATAGTCAAACTGTGTAAAAACAGTTGAAAATTCTGTGGGAATTCATTTGGAAAATCACTCCCATCTCACCTAATTACACCTAAGCTACCTTTCAAGATGGGACTTTTCATCTGTGATAAGCATTTGCTGTTGTATTACTTTTGAAATGTCTGCATCAGATTTCAGCAATGAAAGTACAAAGATCCAAATTCTGTGAGTTGGTGTGTGTTGAAATTTCAGTGTCAGTCTTTCAAAGCTGAAAAACAGACTCTTAATTACGAGAAATACTTGTGAATTGTAGATATTGAAGGTGATTTTGCATATTTGCCATAACTTTCAATTATAACAAAGCATCTACAGGAGACTGAGGGCCGGTTGCTGGTATTTTCAAAGCATTCTCCTTTCCCCTGGTCCTGCCTTTGGGAATGAGACTACTCCCAAAGGGGAAAATTGAACAAAAAGAGAGAAGGTAGCTGTTCAGAAGTATTTCAAATTGCATGAAAAAAAAAATAGAAACTGTATACAAAAGACAAATCTTCCTTTTTTCTCCCCCTTCTTCCATGGACAGAGGAAACTTATTTTTCCTTTCTTCACTCTTTAAACTGTATGAGAGAGACAAAGGTACTCACCTATTACTGAAGTTAAAATAGCCTGTTTAATTCTGAAGGAATTACAGATTTTGTTAGTGGGATAAATATACTATATTTAGTGTAAACATACTGGGTGTGAGGGCAATGATTCATTTTAGTTCTGGACCTGGAGTAGGAGGAAATTGTTTTGGGGAATCCAGAATCAAAAGGAAAAAACTCACTTTCATTTTTTTATTCCATCCCCTGCTTCGCTTCTAATGTATCTGTCCCCCTCTCAGTCACTTCCTCTGTGAGTGTGGAAATATGAGTGAGATCACAACCAATGCCCAGCACAAATTTTTAATTTGCTAATATTTTCCTGTAACACCTCATCATTTCTATTTCTCCATAACACCCCTACTGTGGGAAATAAGGTCACACAACACACTAATACTTATTTCACAATACCTCCTGATGAGGAACATTTTACTATTCTCACATCTCTGGTCCTTTTTCTCCGCCTCTCCCTGCCCTTATCCCTCCTACTCGGCCCCTGCTAATAACTGGTCTAAATTTCCCAGATTAATCCAATGTGCAAGAAACAGTGATACAAACTTGAAAATTAAATATACACAGAAGCAGAGAGGCTACAGAATGGAAGATACAAGTCCTACTTGATTTGTGCTGTGACAGACAGTCTTATAAACAGATACACAGCTTTGCCTATAGCCACTGTATTCCACAAACCCTTTGAAATATTTCAGTTTCATGTCTGTGATAATTAAAGAGCAATGACCTTCTCATTAGCACCAAGAGGGCTGATGATGATTGTTCCCTGTTTTTCTTAATGGATGCAAGCTACACGCATGATCTTAGAATATCAAAGCAATTCTCCAAGATATTTATTAGAGTCAAAATTATGAAAACACATAGCAAACCTTTAGTTTGAATTACAAGTGTTAATATATGCAGAACCAAATGAATAGCTCATCTTTCTTCCTCTCTTGTATCTTAAATTTTTCATTACAAATTTCCAGGGCTTCAAAGTAGTATCTCACAGTCGGTCCCCTTTTTTCTCTCTTGCATGACAAAGAGCTGTCAAAAATTGTTCCTGTGTTTGTTAGTATTTTTCTCTTTTTTCTCTCATCTAAATGTCAAACAACTTAGCTTAAATAAAGCACAGCATTCTTCATCTGGTGCTTCTCAAAAGAAAAACAACGCCACAGAAGGCATCTAAAAGGGCCCTAATTAATGTTTCTCATTGATTTTGTTTTAGTGTGATGTATTTTATGAAAAAAATATGAATCCAGAAGGCACTCTCATTAAAATCATTAGTGGCTCAATGTTAGCTGAAAACAGCTCATTCTTTGGTGCACTGTAGTGCTTAAAAGCATGTTCACACACACAGCTTCTTATTTAACATCACAAGCTGTTGTTAGATGAAAACTAGCATTAGTTTTGTCAGGTCCTATTGAACTATGATAAACACAATGTACAAAAGATGTTCCAAGGTGAATAATAAGAATATACTGTTGCTGTTTCTTACATGTCTCTCTAGGCCTAAAACCTCAACAATATAACCTTCTGTAGTTGATTTCTGCTCTGCATTACCCTTTTGAGAAATGGCAACAGCCAAAAGAAAAGAATAATCTGGGGCCCACTACAGCAGTAAGATCTAGAGATGTCCTGTTTTTTAGGCAAGTTCCCAGAAGCTTATTGCCAAGATTAACAGAGACATGTTGCTATTCAGAGCAGAGTTCCCTCCTCTGTTTCAGTACAACCATGTACTGACTCTCATTGTGTGTCCTCTCCAGAGCTCCTTTGTAGTTAAAACTAGAGCAGGAAATTCTATGTGTATTTTCCACAGAATGAAAAAAAAAAAAATTAGTAAGGAGGAATTTTCAAATACTTTTTAAAAGAAATTACAGCATCTTTTTTCTCTAATCTGATGCATTCATTATTGTTTATACGGGGTGAAATGTGTTATCCAGAGAAAATATGAGGAAAGTCCTTTCTAAGGCACTGTATGATGGGAAAACATTTTCAGAACAGCTCTGCTTTGTGCTGAAATACGACTTTTGCAGACAGAATTATTTCAGTGTAAGAAAGACGGTTTAATGATTTATATCTGCTGTCTTCAAGTAAAACCGACCATCTTCATGAATCATGTGTTGTTTATCTGAGAACATTTCAGTAATTTGGTCAAATTCAGTCAAATTCCAGTGGAATAATGCCGTAGAATAGGCTCAGAAGTGAGAACTATTGCTATTGCCATACCCTGACACAAGGCACAAGTAATTGCTTTGGGGTTTTTTTAGGTTTAAGATGTACAGAGTGTTAAGCAGAAACACATTTTGGCATCAAACACTTGTGTCTTATTTTGAAAGATAATGAAACAATAACTAATGTTGTTTTTTCTACTGTCTCCTTTGAATTTTTATAAGAATCTTTATGAGGTGCCATAATACAGCCCATAATAATATCTTCATGTTATAGAACCATACTGACAAATAGGACTAATGTGTGGTGGTGTATAAGGGGAATAGACATATCTGGATTAAACAGTATAGCTGTTTCAGCTTTGTAATGTAGTGAAATGACTGAGTTTTTATTAATTTGTGCCTTTTTTTAATATGTCATTCATTACAAAACTTCACTGTAAACTGAATCACTGATGGATGTATACTAATATATGGCACACTATGCCACAGAAGTCGCAGAAGAGGTAATATTTATTCTGGTATGATCACTGTTAATGGGGCTGTCAACAAAATTTTCCTAGAAAAATAATTACACTGCAAGTAAGGCCATTTATATCTGGATATTAGTAGTAAACCTGTATTAATTTAGGATTCAAATTGTGTTAATGGTTTAATATTTTTTCTTTATAGAGAACACAATAGTGAGGTCATCTTTAATAAAGATGATAATATTGAACCTTGGTAATTTTCCTTCGTATGCCTATAGGACATTTATGGCTGAAATATGGTTGTGGGAGCCTTAAAATGCTGTTTTATGGCAACCTCTGTGCAGTGCTATAAAGCACTTTCTGTTAATGATAAATAAACTATGGAAGATCTATGTCTTAGTAAAGGGCTGTGTTCTTTCCCTTGTGAGCAACTTGACTTTAGCAATGCTTAACTTATCACAGTTATGTGAGCTGTGATTTAACCCTTGTGCAAGTAGATGTAATTCCACTAGTGCTGGTGGATGTAGAGGTGGGCACACTGCTGCTGAGTTTGGCCTGGGAAGCACAGTACACATAAAAGCTGTCATGTTGTTCTTTGACTCTTAAATGGCTTACTGTCTTAGGAATTGCCTCATTAAAAATTAAGTAAAATTGTCCAATTTGCCTGCCTTTTAGTAAAGCTGTGTGAGTCTGTCATTGGTACAGTAACTGAGTTCCTAAAGTCATGCATAGGAAGCACAGTTGATTTTTTTTCTTTGAAATTTTGATTGGATTTATTCATTCTAATGAAGGTGGAGAATACAGTAGACGTGGCAAGGTACTGAAAAAATAAGAGAATGTTTTGTGTTAAAGCTTCTAACCCCACTTATGTATGGGATTTTCAGAGAGTGAGCACAGAAAGATGGTTAGGCTGCACTAAAGTTCATATCTTACAGTACACCACACAACTGTGAAGCTGAAGTAACTCCATTAAATTCAGATTGAATTTAGATCTTATGTAAACTGAATTTAAATGTTATGTAAATGTGGATTTTTCTTGGTTTACAAAAGCTTCTTCCACCCCCTTGTCTCCTCCTGGAATATCTCAATTCCTGTATACTTATCCCAAGTGCTTGCTGAGACTGTAGATAGTAATAATGAGAGCAGAAAATGTTCTGAGAAATCAGTTCTTAGATGAAACTTGGACTGGGACATCTGAGGCCTGTCTTCTGTTGTCACTTTTGTCCTTCTTCATATGTCTAGACAGTTCATTGGCAGTAATGTTCATGTCTCTCCAACTCCTCTATCCATCCCAGTGCAAATGGTGAGCTTCCTCCTGTACTCTAGCATGGAGAAATATTTTTTTAACCTTAAAGACACACATTGAAGGGTATTGTCCTTATTTCACAGCTCAATTACTCTCAATAGTTGCTATTTGCTGCTCATTTATTTTACAGCCATTCCCGTGGTTAGGTCTTTTTGCTCTTAAACTATAAACAAAGACAAACCTGTCCTCAACTTTAAAGCTGTGAAAGTACAAATCACAAGTGCACTGTGTAAGAGAAAAAAAACTGGAAGGGGGGTTAAGGACATTTCTAGAGATCATGGAGGCAATCCAGGGATAGCCAGGTCTTCTTCCACTTGCCCTGTTAACAACTCTTACTGAGTTACCACACTACCACATTTTTGCTAAGACATGCAATATTACTTTTATTAGCAATATTTGCTACAGAAGGAGAATGTTGTTTGGTTGCACAAGCTGATTCTTGCTAAAAAAAAAGCTTCAGGGACATGGATTGTGACTGATAATTTTCTCAGATACTTTGGATGAGCCAAGTATTCATTGCCTCTGGGGAGGTGAATTTTAATGTTAAGTTCCTGGCTCATGCGGGTGTAACCCAGTATATTTCTATCCCCTCTGCATGGTATATCCGCATGTTATACGTGGTTGCTGTCAAAGAGCTGTATACTCCGACAGCAGCCAGAATGTGTTTTTTATCTCTTTTGACTTAAAGAGCTTTACTGTGATGTGCAATCATTAGCCATTCTTACCCAACTAATAGATAATGCTTTTGCAGCTGTAATATGCTACAGCTGCATAGGAAAGCTGACTGATGGACAGAGGGAAACCAGAATGATGGAGTTTGGCTCCAGATTTAAACTGAATCAGTGCTCAGAAGATTTCCCTACATGAGCTTTATGTGCAAGATCCCCTCTACTGAGAGTATCTTGTACTGGTTGCAGTAATATTTATTAACTATTTTTGAATGTGTAGGACTTTATGAAAGTATTTTCCTGGCTGTAAAATACCTCCAGTTCTCTTTGCAACCAGATTATCTCAAATGCTAATAAAAGGAGTTGCTACATTGAGAAGCTGCTGTGTTCCTTAATTAATCCTATGAATTCCTCTGGGAATAGAGTTTAGAATTTTTTATCTTAACACTAAATGTATTTTGAACATCTTCCTACCTGAAAACAACTTCTTTGTAAACTATTTGCCTCAGATGATAACCTGCATTTGACAGATTTATGAAGGCTACCTACTGAAAAAAAAAATTAAAACCAAAGGATTTTCTGTGGTTTTTATGAAGCCCCTACTCCCTTTAATCACAGCACATTTGATTTGTTTGTGCTCTAAAAATTCTCTCAAATTCACATTTTAATTCCTTTTTCTGCTGCATTTTCAGCCCTGAATATGTGTCTGTATTGTGCAGTACTTTAGTAAATGTATCAACAGTGAACAGTAAGTAAAGGAAATGTACTAAGCAACAGACTTCAAACTCATGGTGTAATTAGCTAGGGACAGATTTAGCAAGTCACAGCTTTTATTTAAACAGTCTTGACACAGATCAAGACAGCAACAACAAATTTAATACTTAAAGCCATATTAACAAACAGTTTCGGATTCTCTCTTTAGAATGATACTGTTGCTTTAGATGATGCAGAGCTGTTGAAAACTTCTTGAAATAATTGCCGGTTGCGAGTTTTAAGATTTAGATGTGAGTTATGTCCACTATACTCTATCCATGCAAATGCCTTGATTCCTTTTATATATCAGTGTAAGAGACTTGACACATCAATGATTATTTGGCGTTCAGATCTTTTACTGCAAGCCTGATTTGCCTTTATGTAGCAGTTTATTCTGCCTGTAACAACTACACTATAATATTCTTTTCTTGCACTCTGTGAAAGTATCTGAAATGTGAACCTCTTTCCCTTTACATTTCAAAATGTGATTTTTTTTTCTTTAAAGCTATGGGCCAAGAAGTACAGTTTTAGCAGCACATGTAGCTGAATAAACATACAGCTCCCATTAGTGTTAATTTGAGTTGCATATTCTACTTTGCCTCTGAAAGGGCTGAATGCTTATGCCTAGTGGTTTAAAATACAGTAAGAACATGGCATTTGAAGCTACAGATTAGTGCCAGAATTTCTGGTACAGGATAAATCCTAAATATTTGAAGTAGCTTTAGCATAGGCTCATGTCTAGCATAACCTTGCAAGCTTTTTCTGTGCACACGGCTTTACTTACTTCTATTTGTGATGCTGTTCACTGCTAAAATATATGACTAGCTTGGATTTCTTGCCCATGAAGTTCAGTAAGTTGGGCTTTTCTCTGAAGTGTTTTTCTTTACTATCATAATCTTAACTATGATTTCACTTAATCTCTAGGAGTTACTACGTTTTGAAATAAATTAATTCTAGTAATAAGTGTATTCATGTTGTCACTGCTTGGCTTTAGACATCCTTTGTGGGCAGTACTAGCGAGTACATCTGGTTTTCCAAGGCTATGACCTAGGTGGAAAAATAATACCATGACCATCTGTACTAGTCAACCTGTCTGGGCAGTTGCCTGTTTATAGCTTGTATTATTTGTGGAACATGAGTACAAGCACACAGACTTTTAAAAATGTGAAAAAAAATCTCTGTTTAAAATTTCTGTCTTTTTCTTTTTAAAGTCCAAGTTTATGCAAAGATGGATTGAAAGGTTCTACTTTTTTTTTTTTTCATAAACGCTGTTCAGATCTGTTGATATCTTCTCATTCTCTAGTGCAAGCTCAAATTCATTCACAGTTTGAATGCTTTATATTTAAGCTGTACTTGGAGGTTGTGTACAGCATTGACATACAATGTGTTCTTCCTCCTTCTGATGCTTGCTTTTTGTGCCATAAGTTTTTCTTTTCAGTTCTTGAGTTAGACTGCTTCCAATATTCTTTACTGCAAGCAGTACAGAGAGGCCTTGTGCTCCAAGGATATTATGGTCAGCAGAAGCTCATACTCTGCTTTTCCCCCATAGCAAACATCACAAAACTAGATTTCTTCCAAGAATGGCAGCAATTTTGAATTTACAATAGGAGCTGGAAACCAAGGATGCAATGAAGGCTGGATGGGGCGCTGGGCAGCCTGATCTAGTGGTGTCCCTGCCTATGGCAGGGGGGTTGGAACTTGATGATCTTTAAGGTCCCTTCCAATCCAAACTATCCTATGATTCTATGATCTTTGTGTGTGTGACATGAAATGGAAAAATGCAGATTGGAAGATGAGGAAAAACTAGGAGAGGCATAATTGACAAAATATGGCAACTACTTAATATTTTTGGCTGTTAATTGCAACAACTTGACATGCCTGCTATTTCTTTCTTTCTGTTTTCTAATCAATATTGCATCTCCTTAGCACTATAATGCAGTCAAACTTACTGAAAAAGAGGCAACAATGATGAAGTCAAACTTATTGAAAAAGAAACAAACATGTGCTCTTCTTTCAACAGCACTGCCTTGCTGCCAACGCTAATGTTAACCCTCTGGCAGTTTCTAGCATTAGAGATTGGCAATCATTAGTGAAGAAAAATATCTGAATTACATTTATATTACAAAGAACACTTTTTGTATTTATACTTGTGCCCCAGCACCAGGGGTAGCTGTAGGCGTATCTCCTTTCCCCTAAGACTCTCAGATCTCACTGGAGAGAAAGCTGGTCCATCTCAGAAACTGACTGAGCAGAGCTGGACTCCCTCCCTCCCGTTTCAACAGAACTTTGTGTTCAGAGCTTAGGAGAGGGAGCAAGGATGAAAACACTTCTTCCAGGGAAAGATCTCATTTGTATTTGTTTTGTAAAAACAGAAGTTGGAAGCTTGGTTAGCAACACCACCTCATAATACCACAATCAGAAACATTTGCCATACTTAGTTTTTCCCATTAAACAGCACGCCTACATTAGGAGACTTGTGAAGAAGGAAGAATCTATAGTCTAAAGCTACAACAATTTTTGCCTGTAAATAGTGCTTTCTAGTTTATTTGGATCTTTAGTGGCACCAGATTATGAGACTCAGGAAAGTGAAAACATTTTAAATGATCTATCCTAGCCTTTAATTGTTGAACTATGAAGTACTTTTCAAACTAGCACAGTTATCTTGCGGTAAGGAAATAGGGTAAATTAAGGTTTCTTAGATACCTGAACAGCATATTTTTATCTTGCTTAAATTGAAAGCATTTCAAATATTGTTTTATACTTTGAATTTTCTAGCCTTGGTAATATATACATATATATATATATATATATAAATATGCACATACACATGTATGGATTAAATCCCCAAAATACCAATTTCCTGTAACTTGCTTTTGGAAATGCTTTTTTTTTCTGGAAGTACTTGTGGACCTGCAGGTGGCTTTATTCATACTGAGAAGTTTAAGCCAGTCTCTTTGCAGATTCTCTCTCTCTCCATTGCTCTCATCTTATTTCAGCATCAAACCAAACATGTTGAAAAATGCAAATATCTAAAAGCAAAGAACCAATTTGCTCAAAGATCCTGCATGATCTGCAAAGAGAAACTGAGGAGTTTGTGGGGTATAATGTGCACCAAGGGAGACAGTACGGTTGAGCCTAGGGAGTGGAAGGGATGATGAGGAAATGAACTATCAGCCAGAGCCTGTGAAAGAGGAAACTGCCTAAAATAAAATCAAAAACTCCCACGTGAAAAATTGGAGGAAAAGATTCTCCTCTTGGCATTGTAGTGTTCTGTCAAGTGAACAGTGAGCGAATTGCTATGGTTTAGATCTTGGACCTCAACTAATGTTTACTCTGCAGACAGCAATCTTGTTGGTCTTCTAAAAATAGTTTGTTCAGATTGCAAATATGCACAGATTGCACCAGCCCTGAAGAACATACACCCCCAAGATGCTGAAGAAATGAAGTGCCTATGTAACATGAATAATTTTTTAATGTGTATAATTTGCACTCTCCCACATTTTAAACTACTGTTTGGTGAGTTTTTTTGAGCTGACACACAATTTCAATCTGATTTTTCCCTTATCTTTGCCCATCTTCCAGCTGCGTTAGCCCCTGGTTGTTATTTAGAGTCCTGCAGGAGGGAGCCCCCTTATTTTGCCTTCCCTCTGATGTTCCTTCTTTCCCACTTACATTCTGTTTTTTGAAACTTATAGTTTACTTTCTGGTATTCTTTGGAGGCCTCGGTTGTCCCTGCTGTATGCCCATGTACCAGCATAAAAAACAAACAAAAAGCAAGCTTTGCCTTGAAGACATGGTGATAGAAGATGCATTTATCATCCACTGAACCGTTATGTAAAATGGAGAAGAGAGATATGTCAGTTTTAGTTTCCTGTGAAAGACTGGCCGTAAGAAATTACTTTGTTTTCCTTTGCCACAGCTGGGGACCTATACCATTAATATGCATCATATAGATTGTCTAAGTGCCAGTGCTGAAGTGTGTTTCACCAGAACAATCTCAAGTCTGATGGTCTCACTGGTGTTAGTTTGTTTTACTCTAGCTTGTTGCTGTCTCTCATGAAGAAAATAGATGCATTTGGTTTTAAGCTTTACTTGAGCTATTCCCTTTTAACAGGAAATCTGTGTTTTCCTTTGTTCTCTTGCTGTAATGGGTATACCCATAAAAATCGATGTGTTGCAATCTAGACTGGCAATGCAAAACTTACTAGTCTGAGATATAGCACAAAAAAAGGCATTGTAACCAGTAGTGTGCTAAGGCTAGGCATGGTATGTTTTGGGTTAAAGGAAAGATTCTTTGGGTCTGCTGAAAAAAAATAGTGCTTTAGATGCCATGATTGTAAGAGTTGTAATAGAGGAAATCAAAGAAACACTAAGTGTAGAAATAGCTGTGATGACTGGATTGTAATGGATTATATAAAGACATAATTTTTGTCACTCCGGTGTATTAAATCTCTTGATATCCAAGGTAATAAGTGCAGAGGGACTCCAGAGATCTTACATTCTGATGTTTTTTCATTGTTATTCTGTGCCACTAAAATCTTCTGGAGAAAGCTGCTTAAGTTGGAGTAGATACTTACTAACCCTCATATTAGTATCTGAATTTCTTTTTTCTCTTTCCATACCTATGCTGCGTTGTCCCTGCGATCATGCCTGTCTTTTTTGATCACAGTTAACCTGCTGAAAAGGAACTGAATTATAAAGATTTTCTGTACACAGCTACAACATGACCCAACAGATGCTGCAGATGTTCCTCAGGCTAATTTCCCATTTCCAAGGATTTGCATAGTTATTCTGGATTGGCATTAACTGTTGGATGATGGCACTCTGCCTACTTTGGTTAACTAGTAAAAAGTCAGTTGTGAAAGAAAAGGGTAGGTGGTGCTTCAGTTCTGTCTTGAAAATGTGAATGTTTCCAATATGGCAATATTAATGCCACCATGATGATTTAATGATTTGTCTCCTTTCAAAATGCAGCTTGCATGTGCCCAACTGCTTAGAAATTGTGATGTGGAAATGAATGGTTCTGAAAGTTTCTCCCAAGTTGTGACAATGTCAGTAGCTGAGGCATTATTCTCCACTCGTCGTTCCTTTCATGTCAGCAGAAACAATTTTAAAAAGTTAGATGTGCTCTGGCTTTTATTTTTCATTATGCGTTCTGTCTGCTCCTGACTGAGGCTAGCAAAACTTCTTGACAAGTCTGCCAGAATGTAAAAGAAAAAGATGAAAAATCAGAATGAAGGTATTCAGTTACAAAATAAACCCTCCTGTGGTTATTTCATTTTAAAAACTCTGCTTGTTAGCAAAGTTTTCTGAGTCAGACTACCTTTGTTCAGTATGTGCTGTACCAGGGCTCAATAATGGTACTGGTTGGAGATGTAATATGTGATAGATGGTGTAGTAATTTGGGCCCTAGGAGCTAAGGACTGAATGCGTGGAGTTAGTTTAATGCCAAGGTCCCCTCTGCTAGTAAGTAGAAGTTAATCCTTTCAAAATCTGGGAGGATTTGGACTAGCAAGAAGATTACTTTATTTCACATGAACAATGTGACACTATTCAATTACCCTCCACTGGTGTTTCTTCCTGTGTTATGTACAAGTTTTTAATTTGATCAGAACTGGATCTGAACCGGTTCCTCTGCTGGACTAAGAGATGGTATGGACAGGTCTTCTGCTTGGAGCACAGGGTTTGGTCCCCTAGAAATATCTGACCCTACAGAAAAGAGAAAAAAATTGAATGATTAAGCTGTGGGAACATAGCGCAGTGCTTCTGGAGAATGTTACTCACTTTTATGCTCTTTTGTATTAAAAAAGCCCAAAAAAACCCATAAAATATCTATAGATCTTGTAGGAGAAATTGGGGAAATCATCAAATCATAAAGAGAATGGCAGGAAAGAGTTTATACTCGTTATTCACAAAAAGAAAATAGATAAATAGTTATTGATTAAAGAGATGCATGCTTAACAGCAATTTATAAATCCAGGACTCAAAAGATAATGTTTGTTTTACTGCTTTTAATTATTTAACATCCAGTGACATTACTGTTTTGCCAACAGCAGCACAATAGGTCCCTAATGAATGGCACTGAGTTACTTATAATTAAACCATCAGGCAGAAGTAAAGGGTGCAGCATGTTATTACATTAACATTCTTAAATAATCATTCTTGCTTTCTAAAGAAAACTCTTTCTAAGAGTCTTCTCTTCCTCCCTAAACTGACTAGACTTCAGCCCACTTGAAAGAGCAAAGTCCATTCATGGCTGATGCTTAAGGTATCCCTGAATTACTGGTAACAAAAATCTGAAATTTTTCACAGGACGATGATGAAAGTTTGCTCTCAGTACTTCAAATTCTATCCCATGATATTGATCATTGGTGAAGCTTTTTCTTTCCTTTAGTTTACTTCTTACTCCATGATTATTTGATCATTTTAAGAGAAAAAGGCTTGTAGTGCAATAAAAAAATTGGCTTATGTCGTTTCATGAAGGGCAGTATTGTAAGGCAGTGGACTTGTTGAGGGATGCTGTTCTCCAGGGAGTGGAATATATTAGCTTGTGTAAAGAATAGGTTGGTGATGAATAAAAAACTAGTCTAATACCTTCAAGTAAAGTCTGTTATTTTTTTCCAGAATAAATATTCTATATTCTACAGTATATTCAAAGTATATGGAAGAAATAAACAGGGTGTTGAAAGAAAACAAGAATAATTTGGGTCATGAAACAAGAATAATATGAAGAGATATTTAAAGTACTAAGCATTTTTTATTTTTGAGTAGAATAAATAAGAAGAAATAGGATAAAGGTATCCAAAGTAATGTCTGATGTAGAAAAGAGGGAGATCAGGAATACTATCCATCAATCCTCTATAACAGTAAAACAAGAAAATACACAAGTGAATAAAAAAGGAGGCAAACGCAAAACTGATAAAAAGAAAATGCTTTCACTTCATTCCCTGGCAGAATTCTTTGATGAAAGGTGCCACTGAATTAGAGCATTTAGCAAGATTCTATTTCAAAAAATAGTTTGATAATGTTAAGAAATATTTGAAATGTGCTGCTTATATAACCTCCACAGTTCCCATTTTCACTCAAAATTATCTAGATATTCAATAAACAGGCTTCTTTGGGAAGTAGGTGTATCTGGGCTCTGTCAGAGGCTGGTTAAGTGGGAGATAGGATACTACTTTGATGCCACCTTCTGTCTCAATCAAATCTGGGATGTTAGATGAACTGATCAGTTAGTTTAGTACCATTCATCCACAAAGCTTGTGATGTGGAAGTGTCTGAACTGTCCTTGTTGGCAAGCAGAAGTTATAAACGGAAAGAATGTAGTATAAAACTGTGGCAGTAAAAGTCTTCAATTACATTTGCTCTTATATTGTTGAGAAACATCCAGAACTAAACAGAATAAGGCCTCTGTTGTATTTAGAAGTAATCCAGTTTTGGTAAATGGCACTGAAAACTCATGTAGCAGAAAAAGTATAGCTAGAAGACAATAGTCTATGCAGAGCTGTAAGGAGAAATCTAATTTACCTTGGAAAAGGGCTATTTTTTTGGATTCACTGAATTTTATTCCACCCGCAAAACAAGTGAAGTTGTGCGTTTGTCTGTTTTATGAAATGCTAAGTAGATGAAGACTAATTTTTTTGCAGTGTTGTCACAAGTCAGTATGGATACATGGGAACCTATAGAAAGCAAAGACAACATGAATAAACTTACCTATTTTACAGATTATAGCCTTAATAAGATCATATTCTATGCATGGATCTTTTCACTGAGTTGTTTTAAAACCAGAACACTGCATAATGCACTTTTGGGAGCTCATGTCCACCTTCTGATCTGTGTCACTTAAGTAATCCTGAGCTAGTTCCAAAAGTGTCCTATTACACTGTCTGACTGATGCTTCCCTAGTCCTTAATCTTAGAGTAAATGCATAGCTGATCTACTGCAGACTAAAGTCCTTCACTGATTAGCACTTGGGTCTGTGTATTTGATTGTATGCGTCCTTTAGTGGAAAAAGAATCTTACAAGTTCTATTAATGATAAAAAATCTGCAGTGCTTATTTCTAAAATGTGAAAAATTTTATTCAAGTTGGAACCTTAATTCATAGGGCTATTAGTTTGTTATCGAACACAGAACTTTTCCTTATTCCGTATTCCCGTAACCCATGCCTAGACCTTGATGTGAAATGGCTCACCACTTCGAGGCTATTAGAGCTTTTCGTCAATTCATACTGCTGCTTTCTCTCCGGTGTTTGGCAGCAGCCAGATCACATCCTGAAGAGTAGGAAGCAGTGTGGGCTGTTCAATTCATGCAAACTTCTTACAGTGTTTTTCTAGTAAAAACTTTTGTTGTACTCTGTATGTGTATCTGGGGAGACTTTCCCTTTCCCACAAACACAATATTTGCTTTAAGTAGCATAATATTCAGAATTCAGAGGTGCTCTGTTCTGTGCTGCTCTGCTTTGAAACCATGATTTATCTTCATTCTAACGTTACTATGGCACCTTAACACTGAGGCGCTATTCCAGTGTTGCCCTGGCTGAGGAGCTGGCTGCGTTACAGTTGAGTTACTGAAAATACGTACAAAGACTGCTCTTGCATCAAGGACAAATGAAACAAAGGCATCATGCTCTATATTTTATGCCTTAAAGATCCATACTATAGTAGAAGAAAAATGAAAATCAAACTGATCATTACATTACTGTATGACCACCAGTTGCTGAAGGGGACCTACAGGACCTGGGTGTGTAGCTCAACTGGGAGAGCATCAGACTCATAATCTGAGGGTGAAGTGTTCAAGTCCCTGTCCAGGTATAAGGCTTGTCTGAGTTGGGTTGATGGTTGGACGCTATGACCTGAAAGGTCCCTTTCAACCTAGATGATTATGAAGTTATGAAAGCTGGGGTGGGACTGTTCTCCAGAGCATGGAGCAACAGGATAAGGAGCAATGGTTTTAAACCAGAGCAGGGTGGGTTTTCATGAGACATTAAGTTCTTTTACCATGAGGGTAGTGAGACACTGTAACAGGTTGCCCAGAGAAGTGGTGGAGGCCCAATCCCTGGAGGCATTCAAGGCTAGGCTTGATGAGTGTCTGAGCAACCTGATCTAGTACAGGATGTCCCTGATAACTGTAGAGGTTTGGACTAGATGACCTTTGAGGGTCCCTTCCAACTCTAGAACTCTGTGATAACAATACTCTTCTGATATTTTCATTAGAAAGTGGCTGTTAGGGCCTTAATTCTGTTCCAAATAAAGCAAATGTTGCTGAGATGTGGTGTGCCTGGTGTAGGAGACTGAGGAGAAACTACCTTAAAACATAATCTTTAGATGGTCCTTTTGGCTTGGTCCAAAGCATAGGGTGGCAATTGCTCTTCCCTTGAGCAATAACCTGCACCATATGTTTCACAAGAACTGACAGAATTTTACAATAGGGAGATTCAGGTTAAACCATTTCCTGTTTTCTGTCTGGTTTTCTCAAGCAGTGACACTCCTTCCAAAATGTTTATTTTTACTTATGAATATTCTTGAAAGTTGTATTGGTAATACCATCACTTTGGTGTTTCTGTTGGCAGGCAGGCTGAGAGTATGTGTGGCATGGCCATGCTACTGTAAATCTGACCACTGAACTGTATGGGAAATGTATTGTATGAAAAGCACTTTCTTTTGCAATTTTTTTTCTACTTGGGCAAAATGAAGAATATTTCTATGATTGCTATAGAAGTGTGGCTGCTGTCAGCTTCCTACCAGCACTTTTGGGACAAGAGAGCTAAGAGACTTCCCAGATGTTATGCTTTGTAAACTAACTTAGACTGAATTGTTGAGGAGTTATTTTTTCAATCTACATGTGAATCACTCATCCCTATTTGTATTTATATTTCTTCTGAAAGTCTGAAGAAAAACAGTGCATGGGAGAACTTCAACCACTTTTGCAAATTCATGAAACTCAGTACATGGGTTATTCAAACTGAATCTCAACATAGAATCTTTTGAAATTTGCTCATCTGTCAAGACTATGCTATTTCATTTAAACTATGAAAAGACTAAATGGATTCCATAATTTAGTAAATATTTTGGTTTCTGACAGCCCTTCTTTTTCTTCTAATCTACATCTTGATTTCTTTTTCCTCCTTGATGCTGTTTCTGATGAAACATATAAGTGGCAGGAGAATTAATTTGGGAAAAGAGCATGAGACTTTCTTACAGTAATAAGATTCCCAGTTTCTGTTTTTTTTCTGTACATTGCATGGATCATTCTTAATGATTTTAGGAGACAAACTGTGTATTTTGTAGTGACACTTTGGATTTGGCCTCTTGGATTTGGACCCCTTCTGCATACAAATTCCAAGCTGGAAAAAGTCTTGTTGAACTTTTCTATGTGATGCATCAAAAGGTTCAGAAAAAGTTCATTTTATTTTTACCTTGAAGAGCCATGATTCTCCAGAAACTATGCTTTCAGAACCTGCAAACAGTCTATTTATTTGCCAGCATCAGAATGAAGCTAAGAGTTCCAGTGAAAACATCTTTTTGTCTGCTAATGTAATGGGTGCTTATTTTCTTTATCTTCGTGTTCCTTGGAAAAGCATCAGTGTTTCATTGGAAATCCATTATGTCTCCCTTGGTCAGAAATTATAAATGACAACTAGTCCCAAGGTAAAGAAAAGAAAGTATTATTTTGTAGAGTAAAAAGGGGTTAAATCACTTTTTATCATGAATGTCCTCCTGGTTATGACATATTCAATGTATTATTTAGTTTAAGTGCATGATTAAGATAGAACCGGGGTACTTCTGGGCAGCATTTTCACAGATGTTATACTTACCTCATTCTGTGGTACAGAAGAAAGAAAGATGACATGTCCCTTTGTGAACCTACCCTTTTAAAATTAGGTTATAGATTATATAGTGGTGTGAGATCCTCTATGAATTTCTGGGTCAGAGGTACTTTGTTTTCTTTCTTTTATACAGCAACCCCCTGTATCGTTATTAAAAATTTATTTGCTGTCAATAATTAAATGCTTATTATTTGATCTTTAATGGGGTCATGATTCCCATATTCCCATATTAATGAAATAATGCAAAAGTAAAAAATGCCTTTCAGTCGGAAAAAGTACTGATTATTATTTCTTTGTTCTGAGTAAAATAGTTTATTTTAAATTAAAAATTAAAAAAAAAAGAATTTTCTTTAATCTTAGAATTAAATTAGTGCTCATTAGTTCTATTTTCTGTACAACATTCAAATGCTAAAGTCTTAGTCATTTCTTCAGAGTATTAATAGTGCCCTTTGGCTGTAATCAAGATTATCTCCAATTAAAAGCAATGCAGCTAACTGAGTTGCATTAACAGTTATTGTTCTCAAATCACAGGGTTAAGAACACAAACCCTGTGTTTTTTCAGGATGGCTACACTGCAAGGACATGTGATGGGCATGTCATTTATACACTAAAATACATTAACCTATAGTGTTCACTGAAATGGTGAAGTAGAGGGAATTTAAAGATATTGCATTAAGCCAAAAATTTTTTTTTTAAATTTATTTGGACATCAGTAGTAATACTCTCTTCCCCCTGTCCTGACACACCCCTTCCTCAGCACTTTTTATTGTAAACTCTGCAAACTCTGAGCCATTTCAATGAGTGAGCTCTGCTTGATATTCAGAGCCGATATACTCCTTTGTGAGGAGTTAAAGAGCCCTTGCCAGTCTGTGATAATACATCTTATTAATCTTTTTGGTTTTAGTTCAGAAAATTTGCTATATGCAGTAATAGCAGATCTTCGCTGAATATAGAAGTATTTCATTCATATTTCTCACTGTATCCAATCTGAATAAATGCTGGTCCCATAGAAACAGAAAAAAATAAAGTTTCCATCCATGCTCATAGAACAATTCTTTCTTAGCTTCAAAAATGAAGCAAGGAAAATGGGATTGCTGATTTTTCTAACAAACAGTAGCAACTTCTTGAGCAAACAGAACTAGCAAGGGAAGTATGCTTGCCTGTTAGCAGATTAGCACCCCAGCAGCAATATTAGGCTGTGATTCTGTCTCAGTAAAAGTTAAGACCAGTTGGCAAAATAAATAAAAAAAAATAACTCGAGAGTTGCAAAGATATTCTTATGATATTTCTATGTACAGCTGCCAATATCACATCTATAATATTTTCCAGCCAGAACAGAAAATTTTGGAATCTTCTTTGAAGTTCCCCTCAGCTTTGTTTAAAGTTTTAAACTTTAGGTGCCTTACCAAATTATGATTTATTACATCCTTATTTTTCTTAGACTCACCCTTTAATCTGCATATTACAATGGTAGTTTTTCCATATTGCTGTCCCTCAGGAGCTAATGAAGTAAATGGTATAACTGGACAGATACTGTCAGCAAACTGTCTTTAAATTTAAATGGATTTTGAACATTCAGAAATCTTCTTTCTCAAAGCAAAAATGCAGGCAAAGGTTTTCTTTGAACTAACATTTATGTTCAGTGGAGCAAATACCCTTCCTGAGTCTCAGAATGCTGGCACAGCCACCTTAATTTGACACAGAAGCAATAAATCAAGAGGGATGGACAAAGATATGAAACTATGTCTTTCAGAATGAGCATTGTGTCTGTACATGCAAAAATAATTGCTTTCTTGGAATGTGACAAAAGAAAATTGAATATAAAATATGATATTAACAGACAACAAATCTAATTTTTAGAGAGTTTTTTTTCTACTTCAGTCTGGAGGATTTCCTGAGGAGTCACATGTCTTTTGTAGAATAAGTAGGAATATGTGTAGGTAAGTTAAAAGCCAAACTTTCCCAGGATGTTACAGTATTTGTCTCAGAATGGGAATTTTGGTAAAATGAAGAAACAAAATACAGACTCCAGAACAGTCTCAGTGACTTCTTAATTTCTCCTGCAATTTAGAAGAGGCCAGTTACTCCCCTTTAAAACTGCCACAGTGTTTGATGACTGTAGAATACTTTCATCAAACTGGGAAAGAAGTAAAGTACTTTAATTTTACCTAGTGGCCAATATGTTGCTTGTCTGCATCTTCTTCCTTATGTATAGCAGGCAGAGATGTTAGCAACCAGATTTCATGATGCTCCTCTCCACTTTGAGGACATGCAGGAGAATTGACAGATTTTATGCAAATTCTGGAGGTCTATTTAAATCTATAATTTTTATATATTGGTGGGAGAGACAAACCGTGTGTCTATGTGTTTATAGGATGTAGAGAAATGTTTGTCTGTGTCTGTGATTTTTTCAAAAGAGGGAAATGGAATTCCTTACCTGAAATAAACATAATCTTAATTTTAATAAGGTATATATTTAAAAGGAAAAAGACATAGTAAGCTTGATAAAAATTTATAAGCAGCAGAGCTTCTTTTCTGTACTGAGCATGCTCTTTAAAAAAATACACAAAACTTGACTCTGCCTTGTATCCGTCTGTTTTAGCACATCATATCACTACATAGCTTTGTGGCTGCCAGAGCCCTCAATTTCTGTTACACATTGCCCAAAACCAGTAATCTAATTTGTAGTTCCAGTTTTTCTATGAATTGTAAGCCAAGAGTAGGTGTTACTTCAGGATTTCAATGGCTAACCTCTATCTGTTGCTAACTGTGCATGGCATGAAATATTTCCAAGGAGAAAAGTTCTGTCTTCAGTTCTGCTGCTGGATTTTATACCTAGAAGCAGAAAGTCCTGGGAGTAATGTGTGAAGAGATAATGGATTATAGACGCAGTCTGGGGCTGTGGAGCTCCTGTTTCTGTGTTTGTCTTTCACAGTTAGAGTAGCTGGTCTGAAAGCATGGTAGGCTATATTCTGATCAGTCATTAAGAATTTGTCACAGCACAATTAACACTGGGATGTGTTATGCTAGGCATTTTGCTATACATTCCAGGCTTCTTGTTATTTCCAGCTAGACTTGCCTTTATACATAGATAGATGTGAAAGTGTGCAGGATAGATATTCAAAGAACTTCCTACCTGAATACAGCAATTATGTATACTCAGGTGTACATGATACTTAGATATCTCAGTGAACCTCAGATGATTTCTCTTAATGATTTGTGAAAGGCAATATGATTGTTCTTAGCCCTATTTTCACATATTATTGTGCTGGGTAGAAAGAGGAAAGAATTCTTATTATCTCTCTTCAGTCACCAGTGCTAGATAAGGAAAAAGCCCTTTAGAATCTCAATTAATTTGAATAGGCATTAACTATGTCTAGAAAAAATTACCAGGATTCCTCTAAATCTTGATGAGAAGCTGTTTGAAAGATGGCTCAGTTTTATCTTTTTCCTTTCTCCAACATTTTTTTAATCTCCCAAAACCAACTGTTCAGATTCACATTTTATATGATACATTATTTGCCAATTTTCCTTATTAGCCAGAAGAAAACATTAAAATAAATATAACTGTCAGCCTGAAAGCTGTAACACTGTAAGAGTTTTCAGACTGACTAGCTGATCTGAGTTACTACATTTAAGAAAGAAGGAGTAAGCCAACAAAAAAATCCCCTTTCTCTCCTAATCATGTTTTGGCAAGAGTGAGGAAAAAATGTTTTGTCTTACAAATCTACATGAGCTGAAAATATAAAATTCAAAGTTTAGTCTCTGCAGAGAAATGAAGAAAAGAACCAAAGAGCTCCATCAACCCCTGGAGCTCTACTTTCAATTAATAGAGCTGTACATTAACTCCTCTGATGTTACTACATTATGAAATTCACAGTAAATTAAAGCAAAACCTGCTCTTCATTGAATTTTCAATGTAATTTGAAATCAGAAATGTTTATGTGTACTTGTGCAAGGTCACCCTAAAACTCCATCTCTGTCATCAAATGTGGGCTATTGTGTGCCCAGCTGATGAGGTTCACCTTGAATCCAGGGAAGGAAGCTTAGGAAAGTCAGTGCACTGTTGGACCATTCACTGTTTTGATATAAATGAAGAAAGGATCTACATAGTTCAAATAAGAGTGACACAATCTTTTCCCAGGTATAGTTGGTGATGTGCAAGGAATTGTCTCAAAAGGTTTCAGGAATTTGATTGACAAAATGAGACATGGTCCTGACATCAATTTAGGGAGATAAATTTTTAATGGATATGACTTTAAAAGCATATGCAAAATTAAGATCAGTCACAAAAAATGCATTTGGATATAGCAGTTAAGGAATGATATATATAATGTATTGGAAATTAAATTTTACAATCTGCTGAAAATTATTCTTGTTGCTGGCGCTCTCAATTTGTGGGAACTTTGGCAATGAAAATATTAATTATGAGCATAAGCAAATGGTTTTATGTATTTTTTAGTTAATACTGCCTGTGAGCCAGATAATGACCTCTCAAAGTATTAGAGTACATGATTAGGGAGTTCTTTTATAGTCAAACCATGTTTGTCTCCCACATGCAACTTCTCCTAGAAGTCAAGGAATGGGTGTATCTTGTAAAAAAAGATTTGTCCGGACTTTTGCTCTGTGGTATTATTCAAAATTAACATGCTGCTTTAGCACTCTGTTTTCTCTTTGGTTTAGATTAATGGTGTTTCTAGTCAAGACAGTGAAGTTACAAGTTCTCTGACAGAAGTACATATAGCATCATTGAGGAGCTATATCAAATTATACTATATTTTCCTGAGTATTTTGATAAAATACATTCCACTTTGAGAATTTAAAGCTTAAGGACACAGCTGAAGGAATCAGATTTATTTTCTTCTGTTGAAAAGATAGGAAATCCTGGCAGTGTCCTTTCAGTATCAGAAAGTTGTCAGGTACATGGTGAATACCTCACCAAATCTGTCAGGTGAAGTAGAGTTAACAGCTTTGTTTGTAGAAAGATAATTTAATTCATAAAAAAAAGCAATCTCACTGTATAGATGAGCAGGGAAGTAACAATTTCCCTAAAGGTAAGAATGCAACTTTAGATTTAAAAAAAATTTTATCTTTCCCTGGAAAATGTTTGTTGAAGTATAGGTGATTCTACCTGAGATTATGGTATCAGAGAAAGTGACCTACTTGTGATCTTTGTGTTTTTGTTATTGTCTGAGTTAATCATTGCGAGAACAACAAAAAGATTATGGAAAACCAATCCTATTCCGTTAATGAGTTTTGTGATTTTAAAGGGAGAAATGCACTTCTTTCTTTAATTTTCTTTACCTCTCTCTGTATTTCAAACGGGATTATACCAGTTTCCCATTTTTCTTTTGATGGTAATTTGTCCTTTAAAGAAATATCCCAATACCTGTTTGAATTTTTAAGAATTCATGAGTGTTGCTGCTCAAGACCTCTCTTTCCTGTTCTACACACAGTTGCACTCTAATTTTCTCTACAATTTTGTCTACTGCCTTCACTTTAATTGCATTAAAAGGGAAGGAATGCAAAAATGCCCAGGAGAAAAATAAACTACATGTAGTTTAAACTTCTCATTGATAAAAGAAGTAGGTATGATGTAACGTCAAAGAGTGGCTGAATTGTTGCTACATATTTACCTTCAGAATAAAAATGAGATTAGGTTTATCCTGCTTAACTGTTAGCTGAGAACTGGGGCTGATTTAGGCTTGATCCTCTAGGAAAAGTGGGAGAATGATGGAAATGTTCCGTAGACTTGATCTGGCTCTTCTCTTTGACTACAGCAAAAAAGAGGTTTGGTTCCAAGCATATTCAGTTTTTCAGGGTTATCTGATCAGTGTCTCTTAGAATTTATCATAAGTTACTTTAACACCATCTGTGATGCTGCTAATGATGTCACAATAATGATATAGTTTAGTTATGATTCTCTTTAGATTATATACTTTTTTCAATAAGCAAAAGAACATCCACATTAGCGTAACTACTCTGCACAGCACAATAAAAGTAGCTTTATATGAGCTTGTTTGAGAACTCTGTGTCTGCTATAGCCATGTTGAATAAAAGTGAAAAATCTAATTTTGTATGTAAAAGAAGAATACTTTCTAAAGGAAAGTAACTGAGGGTGTGGGTGAGCGAATAGCCTCAGCATAAGGCAACTCATGCATTATTAATCTCATTTCCTATAAAGTTTGAACAAAAAGCATGTTGAGGCATTCCTCTGTGTTTCCTTGTTAGACTGCACTCCTAATGCCCCCTTCCATTTTATGTAACATATCCTTCTGCCCAAATAAGATATTCTCGAAGCCTCAGGATTTTCATGCCTTCAAAGATCCCTGTTTCATTTCTGAATATTATAGATTTTGAAGCACAAGAGGCTTTAAGTTGGGTACCTCAAAGGCTGTTCACCCTTTTAGGTAACCCCCAAGTTTGCTTTCATATTTGCTTATTACCTATAATTTTTCACAAGAAGCTTCAGCCTGTTTTGCAATTAAAGGCTTTGATCATATTTACTGTAGCTACGTAAAATATTTCTGCATGAATGTTACATGAGTTCACTTTCTCCATTAGGCTAGTTTACCTGATACCTACATTAATCCTTTTCTAACATATTAAACATTTCCTTTCTCCTCACTGACCACAGGCAAGAAGGAGAGCTGTCTCGGGACGATTACTCTGATCAAGCTGCAATACTTTTATGTCTTTGCTTAGGAAAATTATAGAATGCACAATATAGCACACTAAGTTCAGTTCTGGTGTGGGTGACTTTTGAAAGAACCATGCACTTTTTGTAAGACACCTAAAAAAATCTTTTGGATTCCTCCAAAATTTGATAAACATAATTTCAATGGCCCCTACATTTTCAGGACTGTTATCTTTTGTTCACTCGTATTTCTGAATTCTGAGACATAAGTTTTTGAAACTGAATTGATCAATGAGATATATCAGATAAACTCTATGTAGCTAAAAATTTTGGAGCTACTTTGTCTGTATTTATTTGAGATTGTTTTGAATTTTATGACCTTCATTAAAGTTACAAAATATTCATTATGGTTCTTCTCCAGTTAGATTTATTAGGAGCGCCACATGGGATCTGTGGGATATGACATTTCTTCTAGTTTGGTGAATAAACTTGAACTTTACTAGAATTTAATCTGTATATAATATTGCAGTAATACTGGCTTTTTGTGTGGTAATTCTTTTCTATTGTGAGTGCATTGAAGATGACCAGGATTATTTTACCTTAAATTATCAAAACTATTTCTTATTCCTTCTTTCAGACGGGACTTAAACTTTCCAGAGTGTTTCACTTTTCATGATTTTGTTGTGGTTTGAAATTGTGATTCCACTGGCATTATCTTGGGTTTGAGTATATGGTATTTTTAATGATATTTCAGATTTGGCACATATGCGCGCACGAACCCATTAAGCAAATGGCCCTTCTGCCCTGAAAGAAGAGAAAAACTAAGGAAGTGTTTCAGCATTTGCAGAATGGAATACTTTTGTAAGCTTTTTCTTCACTACTTATAATTTTGATGTTTAAATATAGGAGAATGAAACGGCCCTTTCATGTTTTGATGCAAGTGGAAAAACCTTCATTCAAACTCTTCCAAACAAAAATTTTTAAAATTTGTAGAGTGTCAAATTGAATTTTTTTATCTTGAGGAAAATAATGCATTTATAAAAGCTTCAGGAAAACTTTGGAAAATTCTTCCCAGCTTTATTGATATTTCAGTAGAGTACTGACAAATTTCAACCACTGAACCTCAGTCTCATACCTTGTGTTCAGAGTCTTACAGTCTGAGGATTATCCATCTGCAAACTTATTTTCATTTGCAGCTTCAATGATGGTTCCTTTCTGCATGGAATGCAGGCAGTGAGCTGATGCCCTAGTATGTCTTCTCTTGGATTGGTTCCACAATAGCAACTGTACAGAAATCACATAGCAAGCAAATTCCAAATGTCCCTCCAAATTGTCTATTTGTTCTTTTAAAAATACCGCATTCCTCAGTATGGCATTCCTGTATGACCAGTACCTTCTCTTCCTGCTCCTTCTCATGTTGCAATTCCTCTGCAACTCCTGAGATTTTAACCCATAACTTCAAATCTCGAAAAGGCAGTGTTGTCACAACTAACCACCAGTGATCAGAATCGATATAATTTTCATATGATTTTCTGATATCAGTCCTTTCACTGACTTCACCAGTCTGCTCTTTACATTATTTATACTTGAGGAATGAGCAAGTCTAGCCTAAAACTTTCTCAACTGCTCGGACTGATACTGCTATTTGGTCTTTCACTGATTGGCTTTTCTAGCTGCATCTTTCAATGGAGCATTCTTCCTCATGTCCTACACTGTAACTTTTAACCAAATAACGCAAGAAAGGGGCTGACATTCACGATCAATGTGATCAGCCAGAATCCGTTTATTGAGAGCATCAGACAAGCTTATATACAGCCATGGTTAACCATGCCCACCAGTCACACTCCAATTGGTCACATGTTACATCATCAATGTCGAACCCTCCCCTTGCGGGTTTTCGCTTTTCTCCTTCTTGCACAGTTGACCACGAGTTCCTTGTTCACTAGTTCTCAGCACTCCCCCAGGCAAGGACGTGCACGATCGTCAAGGTAGTCACGCGGCTATGGCTCCAACCTGGGGAGGTCTGCCTCAGGCCTCGATCGATGTTTTTGTCTTGCTCCGAGAACTTGATGGCAGTCATTAACTCGATGGCAGTCGTTAACTCCCCAGCCTGTGCCCATCCTCCAACAACCAAATTTAGCCTTTCAATTTGGAACACTTTTAGGAGATGATATAGGTCTTCTGTGTCTTATGTTCCTAGATCACATTACTGGTCATATTTATTCTATGAAAACTCTTTTGATTTATTCTTCTCATTATTACAGTTGGTAAACAAATTACTAAAGAAATCTTGAAAGCTTGGGTTAAAAGCCAGAACAGAAGTAAGAGATGTTTGCAAGTAACTGTTTTCCCTTGAAAATATATTCTTTTCTATTGGGTTGTCATTTGAGGCTGCTAGAAGTTTTTATTACTGGTGGTTAATTGTCTCTGGCTTACTGATCTTAGATTTTCTCCTGAGAATTACTGATAGCATACTCTTTCCTTCTGAAAGAAAATAATTTTTCTGTCACAAAAAATGTGACAACTTTTTAACTTTCTTTTAAAAACAGAATAAATGACATCAGGATCCATATTCTTCTGTCTCCTGTTTTCTCATCTCTTCTAAAAACAATGGTTTTTGTTACTAGGTAAACCTTCTCTAGTTTCACATGCTAGTTGAAACTGCTTCATATAGTAGTCTGATGTTGCTTTCTTGAGTGACTAGTTTTCAACTGTCATGTGTTTGAGAATGTGGCACTGCAGAAAGACCTTTTAGTAGTTTTACTTAGTCTGTTTATGCAGTTCAAATGTAGTTTGTCTTTCTGAATACTCAGATAATCAGGTACACAATTTTTTGTATGTCTGAATCCTATGGTGTCTTGCTCATTGTGTACTGATTCACTAAAAGCTTCTGGGAAGTTGGCTGCCAGAAATCCATAGTCCTATGAAACTGCTTGTAAATCTTTCAAATAATTAAAATATTTTAAATTAATTATTATAACATGGCAGGTAAGAATAAGATAAAAAAATATCTATCTAACTGATTTTTTTTTTTCTGCGAATGCTTTTCCTGAAAGCAGCACTTCAGGAAAGTGATACTCAGTTGCATCATCTGTGATGTAATTCTGGAATTTCCACTTCTGTGCTCATTCATGGAAGGCAAACATGAGAATGTCATGGTCCCAGTGCTAGTAGTAGTAAGACTGATAGGGGTTTTGATTGACTGTGGCTTCTGACAGAGCCCTGTGTTCGTCATTCCAGAGCATGTGAAGGGCAGGATAGAGTTGTCACTGACATCCCTGTCATATTTGCAATTAGGAAACATGTTTCTTGTGCATTCCAATGATTTAGGAATGGGAAAATTTATTTTTCCTTTGAAGAAAAGCCACTGAAGATTTTCTGGAAAATGCTTGATAGGAAGTGTGACAAATTAAAGACATTTGGAATTTTTCTGAAGAGATTTTCAGATGTTGGGCAGATGTTATTGTTTGCTGACCTAGGACTTTACAGAATGCCAGAAAATGATTTGACACTCTAAGAAAACATTGATTACACACACTAAATAGACCTGGTAAAGCATTTCCCTTATGGCTTGCACTTCCAGGGTTATGGTTAAATGAGCACCCCATGTCATCAAATATACGGAGGGTGCCTTTGCCACTCTAAGGGGATGATCCTAGCGTTTAAATAATGATTTACTGCTGCTTTTATTAGAACAATTATTGGTTATTTCAGACTTGAAATGGGCAGATTAAGCTCTGTGAACCTCACAGCTGAAACCTCACAACACTGACAATTTTCGGTGATTAAAGTAATTTACTTTATCTATAAAATGTAAAGATATTTCATAATAGCCATACAGCAAGTACAGGGAGGTGTCATTTTCCTGGAGATAATCAGACCTCTGGGGATAAAGGGTCCTGGCTGCACCTCATGCATTGCAAGACCCAGGGGGCTTTATTATCTGATGATTACCACACCCCCATTTCCATGTCTTTTTGCTTAATTAATCACAGTAACATTATTGCCCAACTTCAGACAACAAAAATAATGAGAGAGGCTTTAAAATTTTCCAAGACTAGAGGAAAAACAAGAGATCCCATAGGAAAGTACCCGTAGTGAAACTGAGGTTTACAAATCACTGAGATCTATTAAAAATGATGCTTACATTTTGTAATGTGCCTTCTTTAATATAAATATAATTATGTTTTAAATATTGCAAATGTGTATCTAGAATTTAAAACATATACTTCAGATTTTATTTTTAAGAAAAAATAACTTTAAAATGGCACATCAGTAACATTGAAGGTTATAGCCACTTGCTGTTTTATTTGTAAAGTTTGCCATATCCACTGTGTTATTCCTTATTTGTTACAAGTACAGTTCCATTACTTTCTCATGTTCTTTTCTGTCTTCCTAAATTAGCAGCTGGTCATCCAATTTATGAGGACAAATGCAGAGTTGAGTCCTCAGGTATCAACCGTCTGAAATCTCCATAAGCACATAAGATTAAGTATTTACTATATTCTAATTTCTTTTGTTAATATATTTCTCTTTAGCGACCTGCAATAGTTGTTTTTACTGTACCTCAGTATATTTGTAAAACTGGTGTCTATATTTCTGAAAGGCAATATGTAATTATTTTACCTGCTAGTGCTCTCAGGCTTAGTAACATTAGCTTAAACTGTGGGCAGAAGTCTTTTATTGCAGTTCCTCTTCTGGCATAGAAGATGTTACAAACAGCACATCATTGATCTTGGCCTGATTTCTGCATTTAACAAACTCGTTGCCTTTCATAGGATTCATTAAATGTTTCTAATATTTAGGGTGAAATGGGGCTAAACTTTCAGTAACCACAAGCTACTATTTTTGAAATCATAAAAGATGCAAGTTGGGGAGACTTTGAAATTTCCAGATTTGGTTTTCTGTTAGTCCAAACGTACCAGGTCTGCACGGAACATCCACTGTACTTGTATGATTTCCAAAATGGAAGCTGATATAGGAGGAGGATTGTTTTCAGACCTGCTTGAGAAAATAAGATATAGATATTGGGGCATAGATAGACTCAAGTGGAAAACAAAATGGCTCTTCAAATGGTGTCTTTACCTTTTCACTCAATGTAACTATGGTTGGGGTGGTAAACACCTGGGGATGCCCTTGAGTTAGAGAATGTGTTGAATTGCCTCGTTAAGACAGGGAGCTAATTGGATTCCATTGAGATGTGGTGGTCTAGTGGTGGTCAGAAGGAAGGAGAGATAATTTCTGATAATATTCTTACACACCTCTAAGTTTAAGTGAGGCAGAACCTTCTGGTCTGTAACTAAGTGTGATTATACCAAATAATTTCATCTCACAGCAGTGACCTGTAATCCCATCAAGGGAATGCAAAACAAGGTTTGACAATCCTTGTTTATTCACTACAAGAATATCCCTTCCTTGAAGTCTTTGACAGAAATAAAAGCCCTGCTGTGTTAGGGCCATTGTCCTCCCTTAACAGATAGTTTTCTTGTCTAAAACTCTGGGTTTTGGTGCCAGAGATCTAAGCAGTAGAAGCAAAAAATAAACAATATAGTAGATGTTTGTTACCTAATTCAAGTAGAGTTCTGTTTTAGTACTCTCTGTTCATTATTTGATAGGCAATAAGTAGAATATTCACTCATGGGAAAGATTTTGCTTTGTTCTTAGCTCTGAAACCTGGTCATGATAACTGTTTCTCACACTAATGTATTTGTGACTGTCTTAAGTTCTGTAATAGGTAAGTTGAATTTTTGTTTATATCATGTGTATTGTTATGCTACAAACCAACATGAACCAGGTAAGCCAAAATAAATATCTGTAAATCAGACCTCTGACACCAGAACCTGCAACATCTACATACTCTCATCTCAAATCTGGATTTTGTTGGGCAGAGATGGAAAAATAATGAGTACGCTCAGAAGAATACTGCCCACCTCTTAAACTAGTAACTTTTCTTCTTACAGAGAAAATTATAAAAATGCTAAAGTAATGTTCTCAGAAGCTACAATGTGTCCTGTAGAGTGGTCTGCAAGCTACATGTTTTAGGTAACTAGTGAATAATGAATAATAATGAATAATACCAATTCGTTCTATTAGAATAGAACAAAAAAAAATAAACAAAAAAATTAAACCCAGATCAATGTCAAAAAAACAACCAAAAGGAAGGGAGAAATTACAGTAAGTTTTCAGAAGTGTATGTATTTTCAAAGTTCTTATGGCCATGCATGTCTCAGTAGCTTTCAAATTACTACAGTTTCAGGCTTATACTTTCTTGTGTCATGTTTTTATTTCGAAATTCACCACTATACAACTTCAGAATAAACCCATTTTTAAAAAATTTCTTTTATTTCTGCCTAAAATTTGTGCACTTTGAAATGTGATTTAAAAATTATTTGTGTTGATTTTCATTACAGAAAAAAACCCAAACCTTCTGAAGTTGTACTTTGTCTAAAGGACCAAAGGAAATAGTTTATCATTGAAGTAGTTTTGCCTCAGACATCATCTTTACACAAAAACAATTCCTGCTAAAGATTTTTTAACACTTCTGATTTTTGAGTTAAGGCCTACAGTTAATTTCTCAAGAGATCACTGATTTCTAAATCCTGCTTGTGGAATTTTTTAGTTCAGATGAAAACTATATAGGCACTTTTGCATTCTTCCATCTACAGATATTATATCTCAAAACCTTTTCCAGACAGCTCAAAGGCACAACTGGTACAAATCCTTTTGCCTTTCAGAGTCTTTTGGTGATAAGATGCACTGAAGTCTGTATCTGAAAAAGATCATGGGTCCTGGGGAGAACATCTACAATGTTTCCTATTTTCAGACAGCAAAATAGTTGATCTTGCACTGTCAGCCAGTATAAAGGTCTGATAACGATATAATGCATTTGAAGAATTTTATATGGATTTTTTTCTCAAGTGATTGCTGAGCCAACACTGAAACCATTAGACATTTTCTAAAACTTGATTTATATGGTCTCAAATGGTTGCTTTCTTACCGACAGACTGCACTACTTACCCATTCAAAAACACAGCTGGATGTGTCCCACAGTTGAAGGTCCTACAGTTTTTTCCAGTGCCTAGTCATTGATTTGAAAATTATTCTTGAAAAGAAAATTATTCTTCCTGACAGTCAGCTACATGTGAAAGTAGATCCAGATTGGTTTGGTAAATATAAGTTTTCCACCAAAACAACAGGGGAGGCTGGAAGTGGGGAATTTGGCAAAGCCACTGTGATTTGTTGTTTTCCACTGAGCACAACTTACAGAGTCCCATGTCCACTTTCAATTTGATATTTTAAAACAGCACCAGGAAAAGGAGCTGGTAAATGTGCAGAAATTAATACAATCACTATTGCCATTTATTTTTACAAAAGAGAATGATGAAAGATATGCAAATTGTTCATAATTATACTTCTAGATGGTTATATAAATGTTTGGGGTTTTTTATTTTTCAAACTACAGGCACAAAGTTAGTATACCTCAGACAGGCTAATAAAAACAAAAGACCACAGATCCTGGCAAAATAAAATTTGTGATGGTTTGCTGTGTGCATTACACACAACTGTCAGGCAATGTCCCAGAGCCTACTGAGACCTGCTTGGATAAAGCTGCTGCAGTAGAAAGATTAAGGCTATTTTGCATTCTTTGATTTTTATTTTAATGTCTTCTGCATTTAAATTACTGTATTACTGATATATTAATACATGTCTCAACCATTTATATATTATGAAAACCAAGTACATGTTTCTGAGCTATTTATACATAGGCTATGAAACCCAAGTAAAATACCGAACAGGAGGTATGATTCCATAAATCCTTAACATATATCTTTATAGTAGATTTGTTCACAGGAATCAATAGGACTTGCAAAGTATTTAAATTAAGAACTGACTTTAGACATATTTTTACAGAATCTCCTTGTTTACAGGTGGTGGCTAATGGGAGCTTCAAATTCTCTCCTCTTTTAATTTCAGTTTTGTCAATTTTATCTAAAGCAACTGCTGCCCTTACACATTCTACTACTTTAAATATGACTACTGAGAAAACAGTTTCGAGTCTCTATCTTAATGGCGATTGTGTGTGACCTCTGTAAAAGAGAAATTAATTTTCATAAATATTATGGATGGCAAGAATTTGAGGATTTCTGACTTTTCATATATTGGGGTTTTTATCAATGCATAGGGAAATCATCCCCCTGGTTTTAGAATATTCCATCATCAGTGTGTAAGGTACTTGGAACAGGTAGTGGATTACTGAATTGAGTGTTGTAGGAGTCTGACCTGAAAAGTTCAGATTTGAGCTTTCCGTTTTGATATACCTTGTAATTGACCCTTCAGCATACATAACTTACTTCTAGCACAATATACCTATATTCCTCCTTCAGTTACATTCCTATTCCTCTGAAAGTACTCTATTACATCTTTTCTTCCTAATCAGACACTCATTTAGTATATTTTATCTGTATCTCTCAAATCTTCACCTTCCTCATATTAATCACAGATCAAATTAATTGTACTTGGTAACCTGACAGTCTTTATCTTAATTATCTTATTAAACCTTATGATCTGAGAGAAGGTTTACCACTGGGTTTTGAACCTTTCTTGTATAGTGTAGAATAATGCAGTCATCAATGCACTTTAGGCATTTCAATAATTTATTTGTTGGTCTATTCAACTCTTAGATGTATATTATATCTTTTACTTCCCAGGTCAGGTGACCTTGAAGAGAGAAAAAAATAGGTAGGTATAGTGTATAAAACTGAGAACTTACACTCTCTTGATATGCAGCTGTGTTACTCCAATGACATATTAGTGCTATTTGTCTGTATTTCTACTATTTACTCAAGTTTTCACATAGCTATTTTTTAATTCTTTAAAAAGAGAGATCAATGAGTCCCAAATAATCATTGTGGATGGGTTGCTTTGGAAGGTTTTGCACAGGTTTTTTAAGTGAGTGATAAGCTCCTTAGTAATAAACGTATATGAGTTCTGTTTGGATTCTCATGCAGTGCATCTCATCCTCCCAGGAGGATGTGAATAGAATTCGGGGGTTTTACCTCCTCATCCATGCTGGAAGACAGGGAAACTACCTACAGAGGCCCAGGTAGAATTTATACTGTATTAATATCTGTCCTGTATATAACTGTTCTTGAGCTTGTATTTACCCTAAAGTAAATGCCTTCAGTTTTTCTGGAGCCCAGCATGCAGATAACTTCTGCCTATCTGAATTAGCATCTAATTTTTTAAAAGATACAGAGGAAAAGACTATTTAGGGAATGAATATGTTTAGGTATTTGTGAGCAGGATATCCAATGTTCTTTTTATTATAATTTCATCAGAACCTCTCATACAATTTTACATTCTTTTTATTTATAGAGATGTAACTATGGTCTCTATCTTTTTTCTCTGCAGCACATTTTATCAGTCCTGCTCACATCATAGAAGAAGCAAGGAACATATTTTTCCCTAGCAAGCACTAAAGAGTTCACATGATAGATGCACTTGTTACTGTAGTGCTGAAATCAGAGTGTTAATTCCTTATAACCACAACACAGGAACCTCCTCTCTCTGGCATGTCTGGTCTTGAGTGATGCTAAAACTCATCTAACCCTTGAAATTTCTGAACAGATACATAGGTCTGCAAAGGTGTTTTTCAGGCAAAGTTACAATACCCCTAGGCATGTTCTGAAATAAAAAAAAAAGAATAATTCACAAAGCTCTGGACAGTGTAAGAGTGCAATTGGGAAGGCAATTTGGCAGGTAAGGCATTCTTTGGTAAAAGCATAGAATGCTGAACTGGAATAGTTAGATAGGTCTCTATGGGCCATCAAGAACACATAAAGACTGCCAACTTCTCTTATAGATCTTTTCACATATCCTATTACAATTCACAGTAAAGTGATCCTCTACCTGTCTTTCCTGAGGGGTCCAATTAAGGTAAGGATTTATTCAAGACTCATACTGACCTGGGGCTTGCACAGTGCAAATCTGAGAGGAACATGATGATTCTTCCCTTTTATCTCAAGAGTTTGTGCTGGCAGAAAATCCAAAAAAGGATTTTCTATTTGGGAATTCTCCCATTCACTGCTTTATTACTTGTAATTCATGTAATTATAGAGACAGCGAAATGAACTTATTGCTTTCATCTCCTAATGGCTGTCCAGACAAGTATCCTCAGAACCTGAAAAATCATTTGAACCAGGACATTTTGCATGTCAGATGAATATTTGAAATGCTGATCTATAAGCAATATGTGCTTTTTGTTATCTCCTAAGAATAACTTATTCAGCTTTGCTTTTTATATGCTGATGAGCCTGCTCTTAGGCTCATGAGATGTCAACAAGTTAGAAATAACTGTATTTGACCTTTTATTTAGGCTAAATTTTACCTTTATATATATATCTGCATGTTATATATTGTGGGAAATTCCAGAGTTCATAAGTTACGAGAAAGAAATTACAATCCAAACAGTAGGTCTGCTGTTTATGGATTAGAATAATACTGTCTACTTGAGCTTCTGCCTGTATCAGATTCTCAGCATTGCTGTCTGTAAATGTTTCACATCTCTCTACAGTAATTTGTAAAGACACTTGAATGTGAAAGCTTATATACTTGCGCTGGTTGATAGTGATGACTGGTAGATTGTGTTTATTTGGAAGTTACATAATCAGGAATCCTCAGAAGAGCCAACTGAATACACTTGGCTGAGCTACAGGAACACTAGAACTATTTATTGTGAGCTGCCTCTCAGTCTGTAGGGTGCATAAAATAGCCATGTGAATCTAGACAGGGGGACAGGTAAGTTTACATATCAGAATTGCTGGCATAACCTCCTGAGCTAAACAAAAATCAAGTATAGAATCCAGATCAACTATTTGTAGGAGCACAAAAGGCCCAGAACCTGTCTGTAATTAGATATAATCAAGATTTAGAAAGTGTTAGGGTTGTATATTACATTGGTCAAGGCTTGGTAGAAATGTGACACCAATTAATTTTATTAATAATAGAATAATAATGAAAGAGTGAGTAATGTTGTAGTAGAAACAAATACAAAGTGTGCCAAGGGAGATGGATAAGCAAAACAGAATTCTTGTGGTAAAAGGAATATATTTCTCCTAGCTGGATATTGAACTGAAATGGAGAGTCTGCAATTTTATTTCTGTTGGTTACATGCAGGTTTATTTAACTCTTCCTATAGTACTTAAGTATTGACATTTTTATATTGCTAGACTTAAAGAACAGTGAGAGAACTTTGCAGTTTGCAATTAATGACATTTGGTTTTATTAAAAATAAGTAGAGTGCCTTATCAATAATAAATAAACATTAAGAAAAGGAAGAAAATTATTTGTCAAAATCCTTGCCTGTAAGTAGGTCTGTATTATTTTGGTTTAGGGAAATACATGTAGTCTGCTCAAGGTATTTTCAAGCTATTTAACTTGAAAGCATTTCCACCTGAATCTGATTCTGTTTATGTGTAGGTGTAGCTGGGGTCTGCCTTGGGCTTTCTGGGCTCACTGCAGAGCCTGAGGCAGTGTCTTACACAGCTCAATGTTACTGAACCCACTTATTAGTTACTACTGCAAGAACATTAGGGTAAGCATATACTGGTGAGGAGATTTTAATAAGCTAGCTACCTATACTGTAGACTTACTGAATGCTAAGTTGTTTGGTAGGATTGAAAGGCTTGAGCACCCTTATACATTTTTTATTCCTGGGAAGAATAATTTGGAAAAAATAAGGAAAAAAAAATTACAAAATGGCAACACATAAAGAGTATGAAACCAAGTGACTGATCCTGGCAGAGGATAATGATCAACTGAACTTTATACCTATATGTGGGCTTATACGAATCAAGGGAGCTGGGGCATGGAGGAATGTCATCATGCAGTTACAGAGAGGTGGTTGGACATTAGGTTTCACATAATCCATTATACACTGGAGTTACAGGTCGCAACAAACTTCCTTACTCTCCTCTGAAGATATGACTTGACACCCCTATATCACTATGAATTATTAAAAAAAAACCCCCAAACCTGTGTCTGCTTTGTCAGCAAGTGGTACACTGAAGAAAAATTACCTTGAAATCCATCCTTTGGGGAGACTTCTAGTTGTAATTCAAACAGATATAAAAGATTTAGCTTATGTCCTACATCTGGTTATATGTGTTAGTGGCATCACTGAATTAACAAAATATCTCTGATAAACTGAGCTAATTTTAAAGTTTATCGTTTTGCTTATACCTAAATTCATGTAACAAAAATCTTCGAGTCTATGGAAAAATACTGCCAAAAAAAAAGATCTTCTCTCTATATTGTAAATATCAATATGTCAAGGCAATAACCTGAAAGAACCTACGGAATGCTGGTGCTCCTTTTAGATTCTTCATGATATTTCTTCCTGTTTTAAGCAAATAAATAACACTTGCATATACTAAGTATCTGCTCTGGCATGAGTGGTATAAGAAACATGATTCATAAGAATAGTTACACAATGAAGAATGAAGAAATGAAGAAATATGTTAAATTTTACAAAAGAAAACAAATTTTAAATAGCCCCATTAAAGCTATATTTAAATAAGAAAAATAAGAGATAGAAAAAAGCACATGCTTTTAAAAACTATGGAAAAACATGCATAGATTCAGAGGCTCAATTTTTAAACTCTGTTAATTTTCTAGGTCCACTTGAAAGCTGTCCTTTACCACAATGTAAAATTAAAAAAAACCCAAACAACCAAAACCTGACATTTGCTGGAACCCATTATTTCCATGTTCACTTTCTGCATCCTAGAAGAGCCTTCCTCTCTTTTTTAATCATTCTAGGGAAACTCCCACTCTGGTGTGACCATCATAAACAAAACACAGTGGAATCCTCTTCTGAGCCTACAGTTCCTGAGTGCCTTTATAAAACATATGCTAATAGAGTGTTAGAACTTACTGGTATTTCTTTAAAAATACCATCTGCTACAGTTTTTGCAGCTGAAAAGCTATATTCAAACTGAAGTAAATTTTTGTATAGAACTTTCAGCTGTGAAAATTGTAGCAGCATTGTCACAATCCAATCAGGTTTTAGGTGTTGATTTTCTTTATATCTAAATAAAATCTGTCAATAAATCTTTTGAGGAGATCAAAACAATAAGTCCATAGACTAATTTATCAATATGAACCAGAAATAAATTAGCTCTACAATTAACTTACTGAGAGAGAGAGGCTCATCTATTATTTCTTTTTAACAAACTTTGACCACACTCAGTCTAGGGAGCTCCATACAAAAGATATACAGGACTGGAAAAAAAATAACTGATTAAATTTTAAGCAGCTGCTGGGCAGATAGTTTGCCTCAGGCACTTTTGTCAGTTTCAAAGGGTCCTTTTATTAATTTTGCATTTTGTATTTTGTTAGTGGAAAGAGCTAGCTCTGTTGGGACTGCCAAAAGCTATAGGCAGTGAATCTTACAGCAGCAAAGAGGAAGCTGTAGAGCATGCCAAGTAGATTTAGCACACTGAGCACTCTAAATTACATTTGTTTTATCAGTCCTAAAAATATATTAACTTCAGGTGTAAGTTCTTTGAATAGAGCCTTAAAGCTAGTACATCCAGTTCCTCCTCTGTTTATATAAGTCTATTACTTTGTCTATAAAAATAAACCACTGTAATCTTTGCCAGATAGCTACCCATGTAATTTAAATCTGTTTTTCTTATGATTGTTGGCTCATTCTTTTTTTGTCCATTTCCTTACAAGTATTTTCAATTCTTACTGAAAAAAAGTAATGGAAGTACTATCTAGGTCCTCCCCACTTTTCAAGACACTCAAGTAGTGCTTTTTTGGTCAAACATGTTGGTGTCTAAGTGGAAAGAGTATTTAAACAAACATGTTGCATTTTGAATGGAGTCCAACATCCATATCAGCATGTGGAAAATGCTGCAGGTAGCATATTGCTCAGACAATTTGTGAGCTGAAGTTAGAACTGAGGGGTTAAATGGAAAACACAAACCTTTCTTGTGATGCTGGGAATTTCACAAGTTCCACTCAGTCAGCTTCAAACAGCATTAAACACAAAGGAAAAAAAGTATACCCTCAGGCTAGAATTTGCAGAAGACTTACCTGCTGTAGAATGGAGCTAAAATTAAGCCTGAAGACAAAGCATTTGGGCTTACATTTAGCAAACTGAATGACAAAGTATGTATTTTTAGAATGTGCATCAGACTCCTTTACTAGTTTCATTGCAAGTTTTTAAGATTTTTTTTTTCCCCAAGCAAATTTCTTTATCCCAAATCAATGTATGGTGCTGTTACTGCTGCATTATTTAATGTCTTCAACAACTATTTTTGTGTTCAGTCTTGTGTTGGCTAACCTCATTGGTATCACTTATACATAAAGGAGCATGTTCTTGCTGCCACTCAAGTAACCAGTAAATCTGATAATAGCAAAATTGACTTCATGGTAGAAGCTCAAGGTCATTAAAAAAAATTATTCCACCTACCATCTTGTTAGGTTTTCTGTTGTGTTCTAAGGAACTTGTGTTTCATGCTCTGGATTATCTTCTAGGTTTATCTACCATGTATATGTGGAAAAACCCCCAAAACGCAACAAAACAAAACAAAAAAACCTTCAAGAAATCTTAATGGTACTATTTCCTCACGTCAATCTGTAGTTAAATGAAAGTCTAGTCAGGAAAGCAGCAAGTAAGAAGAAAAAGAGATTATTTGTTGGGACAACTGAGACTGTCAGCTCAATCATGATGTGTGAAAACACTGAAATCAATTATCTTCCAAGAGTCCATCTGAAGATCCAGCTGTGGTTTGGCAATTGCAAAAATAAATGCTTAACTTCTGAGATACAATATTTCTGTGAAGATCTTGCTTCAGTATTTTATTTTACCTCTGCATTTACATTATGTTCAGAATGCACTTGATTTCTGGAGGACACATGGCTATGCTAAACGGAGTGGTCTGCTCCTCCTATGCCTTAGTAACTCTGGTACACAGAGACTATGACTCAGTTAATTATTGTGCAGGGACTGTTATACAATACTTTAACAGACAATTTTATCAATGAAATAATCTGAAAAAAAACCCAGAATCCAATTATTTCTTTTATAGCTGCATGTGCTCAGTATTGCTTAGAACAAGTGATAGTGTTGATGAGAAGAGCTAATTCTGTAGTCCCTGTGGAGTTTTGGGAACACAAAGGAATATATTATATCAGCTTCTGAGTAAGCAGTGATTTAGGTTCTATGGTTAACTCTATGTTCCATCAAAGTGACATTCAGTACCATAATCTCTGCCACAGCATAAAGCAAACAGGCTCTTTCACTTCCACTGAGGTTGTACTATTTAAAAGCATGAAGGGATCATCCCCTGTTTGTAACTGAGCAAGTCAGTAGAATTCTGAACTGTGGCAATGTGGAAAACAAGTTGCTTTTTATCTTTCTAGGTCTTCCTCTTTCTTGACCTTAGAGAAGTAGTCATTCTGCAGTTTTTCAGTCATATGCTAGCATGTTTTATCTCTATGGCATGTTCTTTGCTAATGGATGCCAGATCGTGGTCAAACTAATGTCAATTAAAATTCACCTCATGTGGCCAGTTCTATGAACTTGGAACCAGTATTATTTAAAGTGATTAGTGAGTATGAGGTTCTCATTTTGGATTTTTCCAGTTCATATGAGGATGATGTAAGGCATGCCCTACTGGACCTTTTGATACTGCTGGTCTGCAATCCTCCCTTCTTCTTGAAATTATGTGAAATGGTGCTGGAATGTGTTGTTCTTCTCACTCTGCATTGCTTTGAGCTGCTCATATTATCTCTTAATGATTATCATAGGTTTCACTTGTTGGGGGATGGGCACAGGCTAGGGAGTTAACGACTGCCATCAAGTTCTCGACAAAACCATCGATCAAGGCCTGAGGCAGACCTCGCCAGGTTGGAGCCATAGCCGCGTGACGACCTTGATGATCGTGTATGTCCTTGGAGGCCTGGGGGAGTGCTGAGAACTACTGTACAAGGAACTCGTGGTCAACTGTGCCAGAAGGAGGAAAGAGAGAAACCGCAAGGGGAGGGTTCGACATTGATGATGTAACATGTGACCAATCGGAGTGTGACTGGTGGGCATGGTTAACCATAGCTGTATATAAGCTTGTCTGATGCTCTCAATAAAC
>VZTY01002564.1:148802-203754 GCA_013400935.1 Turnix velox | reverse complement strand
GATCGCTCCTTTACTGGTACTCTGATCACTATCGCCAGTACTGTGTTCCTTTAATTCCTGTGTCGGTGAGGGCGCTGGAGGCGCTGGAGCACTGGGGGCCACTGGAGGATCCACGCGAGCACCATCACCACTTTCACTCCTTGGAGGACTGTCTTAGACTGTCTTAGACTGAAAACAACCTAAGTTACTTGGCATAAAACAATCTTTCACAAACAGAAAACAGTAGCAGAAAGTGGCACATGATTTTAAGAATGAAAATTTAGACTAATATGAAACTTGACTACTTGTGCCTTGTGTATTTCTTGCCTGAGAAATTCTTCTCTGTTAGTCTGCCCTTCAAAATATTAATTAATACAGAATTCGCAATTCCCTGTCTGTTCTCATGAAATAGTGAAATGCATTGTCTTACTGCTGTGAAGTGAGATTTGGCACGATTCTTTCAATTTAATTCTGTGTTGGGTTATTAGCAAGGCTTTTTTCCTCCCTTAATTTTCATGTACAGTGACATCCAGGTACACAAGTATTCAAGACTCTTAACATTTTTCTGTGATGTCCCATTTAAATTAGATAAAAACACTCTAATGATTAAGGAAAGGGAGCATAAAACCAGCATGAGCTTATCTGAAATGAATTCTTCTTTAGGTTTCAGTGAATACCTGCTGAAAAGTTGTTATAGTGTTTTATCTGACTCTTCATGCAGAATAACACGGTTCATTGATATTTTATCAAAGAAGAAACGTTGCCTCCTATTGTGCTCAAGAATTTGCATGCAGTTGGTTATGTCTGCTTTTTTCACCCCACTTTTGAATATGGATGATGCTCAAAATGCCATAAAAGGTAGTTCTATGTGTCTTTGGTTATATTATATATATGCAAAAGAACCCAAATTTTAGTGTGAGAAGAAAGCTTAAGATTTAACTAATTTTCTTGGTTCCTCTTAGAGTGGCCAGTGCAAAGCATTATGCAATTGCCAGACAGCCCATAGTGTTCATGCTCTCCTCTGGCAGGACACTGTGATCCTTTCACATAATTTTTCAGTTGTTCCTGATAAAGGTCTCAAGCACACTGCTTTATGTCAAATAGCCTCTTGGTTGTCACACAGTGGATTCCAGCATGTGAAAAACTAATGAAGTACAGCATGATTTTTTAGTGCTAAAGCTGTATTCTGCACAATTTTGCAGGTTTTAATATCCATACATTTAGTGAGGATGGTTTAATCTAAATAATGTTAAATTGAAAACTCAAGGTTCAACAAACTCAGATCATTCCCTCCCTAATCCTGAGTACTGCATTCACTTTGAACTATGGATGGAGAACTCATTATGGAACATTTTGAACCAGCTAGCAATTTGTGGGTTTGAAAAAATCTCTAAAGTAGCCTGATGAATGATATCATCAGAAGATAAGGGGCATATAAAAGACTGATTTCTTTATGGTAGGCTGCAGAACATAAGCAATATTCACAACTCTCTGCCTTAAAAGGTGGAAAGACTCATTCCAATAATTTTGATAAACAGTTGTGGGAGGCTGACAGCTGAAAACCTCCTTTGACCTCTATTTTTATCTCTGTGCCAAAAAGTAAATTTCAGAAGTATTCAGTGGTCTGTTTAGTACAAATATTTTCTTTCATGTTATGGTAAAACCATGAAAAATGTGGGGTTAATTTTAGTGGCATCTAGCAAAGCATGATTGCTATTTTCAAGTTTGTTTTACCTGTCCCTCCCTCTTCTTTATTTAACATATAGCATAAAGAGTAAAAAGCAGTATCAGTAGTACTGCTCTGCAGCAGCGCACTGGACAACGCACTGGCTTTTTATTACTCTTCTCACTTCACAATCTAACTTTTCAGTAATTAGGCAATTTTTATTAATTTTGATAAATAGCATTTATAGCATGTCTTTCAGGCAATTGCTTTACAAAGCCAAGCTAATCAAATTCTGCACTTGTTAATAGTTGGTCTCATCCTTATGATTTAAATGGACCTTTTATGTATGTCGTGATGATATAACAGAAGTAACAACCAGGGATCTTTATAAGACAAAATCTAAGAACTATTCTTTAATATGTATTTTGGTTTTGTAAAATGGGTTGATTTTCTTTGATACTAGTGGCCAACTAGAGATAATTGGTATGAAATTTTACATAGGTTCAGTAGTTGAATGCTTACATTTTGATCATTGCTTGGGAATTTGTTTCAGTTTCTTTTTTTTCTAACAGGGTATTTAATAGTACCAGTATGAGATTTTTCCCAGCTGAGACTTTCCTTTGGCAGCTCAGCTTTCCTGTGTTGGCTGATTTTGTCAATCTACATGACCTTTGTGTGGGCTGAACTGCTGCTTACTGCTATGCTTTGCTCTTTTGGTTATTGTTAACTTTGTTTTCAATTATTTCTTGGTGATTCCTCTTTTGTCTGTTCGTTACAAAGAGGGAAAAAATTGGTGGGGAGTGATCAGAATAAAACTTTGGGAATAAAGGTTCAGAACATCAGAACACAACAGCACAGACTTTTTTTCTTTTAAAGTTCTGAGATGAGTTTTTTGCATTGTTCCCTGTAAGTAAGAAATTTTAGTTAGTAGGAAAGTACTAAAAATTGCAATCATATCTTAATTTATAGATTGTCACCACCTTGCCCCCAGGTGTAGTGTTGCAGTTTCTCTCATTTCTTAATGGGTAGACTAAGGAATTTCTGTTAAAAGTAAAACAAACAAACAAGCTCACAAAGCTACAATAAAAAGCCAAGAACAGACATTTCTCACTGAAGACTTTTTGCCTAATGCTATGTTACTTATTCTTTCCAAAAAAAATGGCTCATTTTTTGCTACACCAGTGTGTCATACTAATGACAGTGCCATACAGAAAAATTGGATTTAGACTGAACTTTGATAATTGTAGTTTATTGTTGGTGTTTTTTTTTAATGAAGGAAAATATTTTTTAAAACCTTCAAAATAAAGAAATGAAGAAAAAGAACAAAAATATAAAATTTTTAGTTTACGGGCTACATGACATTCTGCCAATGACAGAGGTTTCCTTTTCTTAAACAGCAGGAATAAAACCAGTGTGAAGATTATGAGAGGTTAAAAAGACAGCTTGGATCCAGATGACGGCAGTATATACAGTGGAAAGAATAATAAAGACAAACAAACTTGGGGAAACAAAAAGGGTAAAGACAGGTGAAAAAAAAGCCAAGGTGTAAAAATGTAATAATGGAACAGGAAGTAAAATATATATTAGCTAACAAATTAGTCTCGCCTTGCATTTGAGGCTGAGTCTTTATGGAAGCAAAAAATGATACATTTTAACTAATATGAGGTAGAATATATATAGTTCCTTATAGATAGCTTCCAAGTGCTGACTTTGAAACCTACACTGTTTTTGTTAATGCTTTAATACTCCCCTTTCTGTTGCTGGTTGCAATTTCTACAAGAGGAAAAGACTCAAAATCTATGTTGTTGTTTATTTCAGATAATGTATGAGTGTTCTCTGTGTGAGAACACTACCATAAAGATAGAAGTGTGTGAATGTCATTTAGATGTCTTTTTTTTTTTAATTCAGTATGAAAGATTAAAATTAAAGAGCTGCAAAGCCAAACATCTTAGTACACTAAATTTAATTCAGATTAATCTTATATCTCCTACTTACTCAAAAGGATTAATCTTAAATTGTCTATAATAAATTACTGATTTTCACCTTTTATCACTAAAACTGTGAGAACAGATGTGTTTTGTCTGTGCTTTATGTTCTTTTTACTGGTTTCATGTCATGGTCTGTCTGAGACAAAATCTCATGCTGGATGGATCAAGTGTGGGAGAGTGAAGAGTAGCCAAGTATGTTTTCTGTCACTAGAATAGCATTGTAAACTCCAAACACTAAAGAAAATACCTACTTGGAAAACAGAAACCAGCCAGTTGTCTGAAACAAGATGACAACAAAACCAACAGAAAAAGCAATGGTTCTTCAAAAAATGGAACAATTGAACAAACTGGGGACTGGAGTTAAAGACTTTTTAGTTTTATTTCAGAAAGAAAGTTGCCCATAAGAAAGAGCTGCATATACTTAAATATTTCAAATTAAAATTTTGTAAATGTTGAAAATCATTATTTCTAATATAAACACATAAAATGTTTCCCTTGGAAAAAAATCACAAATGTATTTTGAAAATAATTGTATGTCAAAATGTGTAAAAATATTATCAGGATAGAAAAGACTAATTGGCATTAGTGGAATTTCCTGACTGAAACTTTCAATATCTACTTAGGACTGAAGTAATTTATACTTGGATGTCTTTGGTATCAATAGATATTCCTTTTGGAATGCTGTCTATGTAGAAAAATGTTTAAAATGTTCACATAAACTACAAAAAATAGTGCATTATAGCTCCGTGGAAAAGTTATGGTCCTGGCATAGCCTTCAGTTAGTAAAATACCATTTTTCCATTACTCACTGAAGTGCTAAGTTCCATTTTTAAAAGATAACATCATTTCAATCTTGGGGTAGGTAGCAAAAAGCTAATCTCATGAGTTAAAAGTATTGGAAAATTAATATCTGGATGCACAAATCATAAATATCTTGACATTATAATTCAATGTTTTCCATAATCAATCCAATGGCTTGGATTATTTACCTTATGAGTCCCGCAAGGAAAAGAAAGCTGAAATACCTGTATCATAATATTTCTCATAACTGATTAATGTTTGCCTTGGGAATTGCAAGATGTTCAGTGTATTTATTTTTTGCTACTTCTAATGCTAGGTAGAACTTTCCATGAAAGATAAATGTACTCGTGGTCCCTTAAGCAACACAGAAGGAGTAGCTAATGTGCGTATGTTACAATGGTGTGTAGTTATCCAGATGTATGCTACGTTTTCTATTTTCTAAATGAGTTTTCAGAGTCAATTGGGTTAACAGGAGAGCTAATATTTCAAGAAGAGTTTAAACAAACTGGTTTGTTAATTTTTCCCTGGGGAGCAAATGCGGAAATGGCTAATAAGAGCAACCTAGAGCTAGTGATATTGTGCTGATAGAAGGAACTGAATTGACTTAATGTGTCACATTGATGTAAGATGTCTATGATGGATTATAAAATGTGTTCTCACCCTGTGTGTACCATTGGAAAGCAAACCCTGCATTTTATTAATGTAGTATCTTAAGACCTTGGCAAATACTTAGCCAAGGCAAACTTAACTTGACTGTCTTGTCTGTATTTGCTTTAAGATTAAGCGGCTTGAAAAGATTAAAAAAAAAAAAGAAATGTATATAATACATAATTTGCTGCTCTGATTCTTTCTGATTTATAGAACTTACAGTGTTTTCCAATGCTCCCTTGTGCTTTGTTTCCTAAATGAGGATGGTGTTTGAAAAAGGGACCCGGGGGAGTACTGTTTCCTTTTGTCACCTTCTGGAGGAAAAAGAATAAGTAGCTGGGCAGAGAAAGATCCCCTGCATGCTTCACCTCCTCCATGAGACGTGGTACACTGTAGAGATTCTTTGCACTGCAGGTTGGGTGCAGCCACAGAGAACCCATAACAGGTTGCTTTCAAGCCCGTGGATAGACTCTTGCGCCCTCTAGCATTATGTCACAGAAAGTCCAATATACAGGTTGTTGCTCAGCATGAGTAAGACTAATGGGCATAGGATTGTGAGCAAACATTGGGGGAAAAAAAGGAGAAAGGAAAAAATCCATAGTATCGCTGTTAATCTAATTAAAAAGCTTTAATCTGATCTTCCATTTAATTATAGATCTTACTGTCACGTATGAGTAAAATATTATCAAGCCATGATTAAACCCCTTATTTCTTTTCCTTGTTGCTTTGTACTAAGAATTGGAGAGTGAAGTTAAGCAACCCTGCTAACCATTGCTTCTTTCCATACCATAGAATTTTTTAAAGTGTCAATTTTAGAAGTCAAATTGTGGTTTGTTTACTATTTTTATAACTGTCTTTTTCAGTCCCTTGACAGAGAAGGCTGTGTTCGTTTAGAAAAGGACAAAAACATGACAAAAAATCTAGACTAGTTTCTTCACAGCTAATTTACTTCTGATATGAACTTAGTGTTACTTACACCTTACAAGGACTATCCAGTAACTCATCTCAAGTTACATGATGTGCCAGGATGAATGTGGAAGTTACGGAAATGATGCCCAGATCATTATGTATGGACCTACAACAGGCATAAGAAAATCAGCACCATAGATATTTCAAAAATATCATCAGGTATCATCAATACTTAGCAAGAAGGACAGCCTAAAGGAGTCATCGTTGGGCATTGTAAATTCCTGTAGTCTTATATGTTCTGTTTGTATGTCCTGCAAATCACATATAATAATTTTAAAAGAGCATCTAAGAGCCTCCTACACTATGTCTTTCCCTCACCTTAGGGAAAGGCTGATAGCAGAGCTGACGTGCTGAAATGGGGGAACCCACTGCTACCATATTTGTACTGTCTTGCTTGCAGTGATCAGCAGAGATAGAGTTTAAATGCATTCTTCAGTGAATTGAACTGAATGCTTCATTCCTCAAAGCTGAGGATCAATTAATTGGCTCATCTCTAGAGCCACAAGGCTATTGTTCCCCATTTGGTCATTGTCATCTTTAAATTTCTGCTCAAGAAGTCATTCAGATCAGAACGTTGGTTTGTTTTAAATCTCGTGGCTGTTCATAAATGTTACAGTACTCATATTTGAGCATCAGAGAAAGCAAACTAAGCATTGTTTCACTTAATGCAAATTGAAAGTGCACAAGAGGAAAATTAATATATTCTATGGCCTTGGAAAGGTTATGTCACAAATTCCAACAGAGACAAAAAAAGCATTAGGTCAGGACTGAAAAAGACAGATCAGAGAGAATGTGGCATCAAAACTTGGGTGTTCTTATTTCTCCTTAATACCCTCTTCTCTACTTTTATGTGTATTATCCTTTTAAATTAGCTACTGAATGCTATACTTGACCACTGTTGCAACAGGCTGCATCCTGCCACAAAACTAAAGACCTTTTCAAATGCTAGTTGTAAAACTCAAAGTGTTAGTCTGATTCAAATACAGTATAATATCAGAAAGAGAAGAGTGTTTTTCACTGAGTCTTTTTATATGGGGACCTCTTCTCCTCATTATTTCAGTGTCTCCTTTCCTTTAGCTTTTGCAGTGCCTGCATAAACACAGGAACCTAAAAGATGAATTCAAAGAGACACCTCTTTTTTTCCCCATGGGCTAGGCATGCTGTTTGCCTTGAGTCTGCCATTCTGCTCTGTTGTACTCTTTTTCCCAGATGCTCATTGGTTTTATTTATTGAGACTGTAGTCTTTTCAACACAGTCCTTTTGCTTCTTTCTGTTAGGAGAGGCTGGCTTTTGGGATTACCATTTAGTCAATTGTAGCCATAGTAAGTAAAATTTACTGTAGTAAGTAAAATTACACTAAAGAAGAAATTATTTTAATTTTGGCATCTCAAGAAGTCATCAGTTTAGCTGCATTAATATATTGCAATAGCTGTAATGCTGTTGCTCCATTTATACCTTTATATGTCTTATTATCGTTTTGGTGAAATTAATTAGAGAAAAATCCAGAAACCTCGAGTCCTTTTTTTGGATGTTTGTGCTGAAAGCAAAACAGGATTATAATTTTAAAGTGCATTTTACCACATTTTGATAACTCTTGTTAGACATTGGAAGGGTTCTTTTCCTTATGTGTGTGATAACACACCTAGTCAAAATATTCATTTCACTTGTATTTAGTATATTTGTATGACATTTTTAATCCTTTGGGGAATTTCTTAACAAAAGTTTTGCATGCAGGTTTGAAACAAATACCTTTCCTAGTATTAATATCCGTGCCTTCAAGGCCCTTAGGAGTTATTTATGCCAATCGGTGGTGTAGACTTACATAGCCAAGCAGTATCCCAAGCAGGATCTAGCCTCTTTTACATCTCACCACCTGGCTTACAAGGTTGTATATCTTTCAGCTGAATCATTTATGACAAGAGAAGCTGTTAAAGTTTCTTTGGCAGATTGTTTAGATGTAGCTGCCAATGAAAAGACATTAATAAGTTAGCTATTGCAGCTGTGCTTGGATGTACCCAAGGCAGTTTCAATTTTACTGTCATTCAAAAAATCTGGCAATTCATATTGTTCCCCATTTGTGCATCTTGAACTGGGCTCTTCAGGTTTATCCAGTTGCAGAGTTAGCTTTAGTTTCCACTTGTTCCAGGGACAGACTTTTTTTGGAGTGTGATGGGGAGCTGTTTATGGTGTGGTGTTGAGTGAAAGGCTCATCAGCTGTCAAGATATAACAGTGCAGGGGTCTCAGGGTGACAGCAGTACTTTGCCAGCCAGACTTAACACTACTCAGGTACAACTCAGAAAACACACTTGAGCCTTGAATTTTCTGCTGTCATTCTGATAGCTCATTTTTCCATCTTGACCAGCTGAGCAAGGCAAAAGTGTATGTGTGATGTAGAACATAGCTTAAGCCTATCCATTAGGTCATGTTTCAGTGACAGAAAGTGAGGGTAATCTCTCTGCTGAAATCAGTTTGTTTATATATGGAAGTTAACTACTTCTGTCTGAGTTACCTAAGTGCCACTTGCATTTTTAATTTATTTTTTGTGACTACTTGCTGCTTTGAAGCTCTTGCTACAGAGTGCAGAGATCCCACGAAGTTATCAGTGGTCAGCGTTATTTTGTCATGAAAGTTTGAGAGAGATTTGTATTGTCTGTCAGGATGAATGATCACTAAAAGATGCATTAATCATTAATGCATTATGCAGAAATATACAATCATTAATAAATCCAGTGATATGTTTAGATAAATATAAAAACCACAGAAAAATGTGTGAAATATGTTGGATGATTTATCTGCAGATGCAGAAACAGTTCAGTGAAGCTTTTAAATACAAGTGACAAAATCTCATCTAGAAAGGATGTACTGTTTATTCATAATCACTAGACTAGAAGACTGTAAGATAACCTTTACATGATAGTCTTGGAAAGCTGATTCCTTGTTCATTCTTTTCCCTGTCAACATTGTTTCCTGTAAGTTGTATTCCTATGCTCTGTCCCCTTGATGACTGCTGGAAAGTGTACTGGGATGACTACTGGAAAACGTACTGCAGACCTGATTTGATCTGCCTGGAGTGGCACTTAGTGCTAATTAAACACAGTCAGTGATATTACCTCAGTTTCTAGCATTCAGTTTCTAGTATGATGATGTTGTCTGTCAACCATCCTCATTTTACCTAATGTAATAATCCCTTTAGTATCTTCCTTTATCCTGCATCTGTCCTCAGTCCTGCCTGCTCTGCTGCATCTGCTTCTAGTTTCACTTTCTGAGAAAAAATGAAATTATGGAAAGGAAAAAACAGGGTTCCTAAAATTGTCTGGTATTCATAGAAACAGAAGTGACTCTTTCATGTTTATAAAAACCTCCCCATACTTTCCACACAATAAGGAGTTAAATATCAGACCAAATAAACTCACACAGCAAACATAAAGTTTGAGCATTAGTACATGTACTGTAGAAGTTCATGATTTACTTAAAATGTGGTGATGATCTGATAATGACTTTTTGAGCAATAAGATTTTGGAAGGATGTTTGGATTTTTACTGTAAAAATCAGATTTTATTATTAGATGTGTTTTACTTTCCAGTTTAGGCTGTAAGAAACGTTCATAATAAATCTGAAGGCCAAAAATCTTAATCATATACTGAAAAAGCAGGTCAAGTATGAGCAAGTATTTCCAAAGATTCACAGATTTTTTTGTTTCTAATCCTATTTAAGATGAAGCACTGAAACATTTGTGTTTTACTACCAAATTGAATCCCTGATGCGATAAACTGCTGCAGAAGTTCAGGGGACAAGTCATATCATACTGGCTAGCTTCTTGTCATGTAGAAGTAGGTTGTGCTGTTTGGCTCCTGGCAAATGATAACAGGCTTTGGAGATCATTGCATGTAGCTGGGTGAAGGATTTCCTCCTGGTAAAAATCACTGTAGCCACTTCTTACAGTACAGTACTATTTCTGTACCTATGAGAATTTTTTTCTATGATTTTACTAGTTAAAAGTTCCAGGTATACCTCCAGTAATTCTTAAAACTGCTTTCAAAGGTTAATGAATAAAACTGAAAAGTTTTCTTTAGTTGGATGTGCATTTAAGTTGATGTTTTCTTTGTTTTTCAGTATGTTTCTTTATGTTATCCTGAATGGTATAATTTTTCTTTTAAAGAATTCTGAGCATGATATTTGATAGTTTTATCATATGAGCTTCAAGGAGAACGCTGAAACAGGACAGGACAAAACACGAATGTTCTCTTCTGCCTCAGAAATAAAAGTAATAAAGGTCTAAGGGCACTCTACTAATATTCGAATAACAAGGATTGAAGTCTTATTAATATTGACTTCATCTGTGGTTATACAGCATTTGACACAATTATCTTGACAAATTACTATTCAATGGAACGGTCTTCTGTACAGATGTTTCTCTGCCAGCCTGGCTATTAGCCTGGCTATTTATAAATTCTGCTGTGCATCTTTGTGATGGATTTCAAAAGAGCTAAATTGAATATTTTTGCCTAACTACAGTAGGTTCTAGGAAATGTTATCCCATGGCTACTTGTCCTCAGTGTGTGACAGATGATACAAATCACCACAGTATGCCCTCCATTAACTTGATACATTTGCCCTGATGTCCTCTGGAAAGACTTGGTGCATCAGAAAATTAATGTATAAAGATTGCACCTGTTGCAAAATTTTTTCTTTGCTTAGAAGTCTTTATAAATAAAAAGAAAATAGATTTAAATGCTCCCTATTCAACCTCAGTTCTTAAAGTACTACATGGTCATCCACTGGTGGGTGCCTTTTACACCCTCCTGAGAGTCTTCCTTAAATTGATCTAATATTGACTCTCTGAAATTTCCTTCTTGTTATTGCAGTTGCGAGTAGCAGAAATGCACTCATTTTTGGCATTTTGTGGTTAAAACTACCTGCAAAAAGATGTTCAGAAAATTGTACTTTTACAGGAAATATAATTGGGTTGAACACAATTTTCTGCCAAAGTTCATAAGGTATGATTACTAAATGCAATTATTTGATAAGACACATAAAAGAATAGGCAAATATCTAAAAATAAGTTCAAAGAAGTAGAGTTAGAAGAAAATATAAAATATTAATTGATATTTTTACACAAATGGAATGAAAAACATTAATCAACACGCTGCATCCCAAATAAATACTCAAAAATGTTTGCAAGGAGATACTTTGTCACAAAAATCAGAAAGATGATACCAAAAAAATCCAGTTTATTTTTATTCAAAGATGCTGTGCATGGAACCATGAAATTAGTTGAAGTAGCTGAAGCACAGTGCATTTGAACATTATTTTCCTCCTCTTTTTTTTTGGTCAGAAGTATAAAAGCTTCTAGATGTGAATATCACATTTCTTTTCTGTTGTCTCATTGTTTCTATGCTTCAAACAAACATCATAGTTCCTTTGTGATAGGTTTTATACAGATATGTAAAATGAATGTAGTGTCTGCAAAGATGTTCAAATTTTATCAAATAAGGAGAGATAAATAGATAATCTTGAGGGTCCTTCTGGTAGCAGTGGAAAAAATATAGGAACTGTAGAAAATACTAGGAGTAAAAAAAAGATAGTTAATCTTATGTGCAAATAATTCAGTTAATAATTGCAACATGGGAACTATCTGAAATAGATCTAATAAATTTATGTCAGTATGTGGTTACTCATCATATAGAATTATACTGTATATATAAAAAAACCTGGTCCTAGCATCGAAATCATTGCTGTCTGTTTTGAAGCTGAGTATCAGGAAAAGAACAGAAGAATCTGAAGGAACACTATTAGAACTGAACAAAAAAAATCTTTAAAATGTAGATTGGTTTTGGACTCCCAGATTGATATTTGTTGTTGCTGAATCATAGAAGCAGCCATGTAAGAGGCACATGTATAACCCCATGATGTTTTTTGAAACAGAATAGCTTCACTTTAATGGGAACTGGTTTACATAGCTAGGAGAAAACATCCTCATCAGTATATCAGTAGTAGGACCTAGAGAGAGTGCTCCATTTCATGGTAAGAGTTAATGCTCTTTATTTTCTTGCTCTGTTCATCCCGATATTGTGGAATTTGGCAAACTTTATATATACATTCCTGTGTATGTAGGTGTATATATATATAGTAAATATATGTCAAGTTTTATTATCTTTTCAAAGAAAAGCAGAGCAAGGATACCATCATAAGTTCACTTTGCTAAGAAACAAGATATTCAGTTTCCAGGTCCTTAATTAACCCTGTTTTCTTAAGCAGTCCTTATTAGTGAATTGATGACAGTCCTACTCAACACAGAGTTAAAACTTCTTTGCTCCAGGACAGCCCAACTCACCGTGATAAGACAACAGGTTCAATCCCACACGTGCTTTTTGAACTGTGCAGTTCACTCCTATCTGGTACTTGCTGCCCAAGGTCAGGTTTCCTGCCAGTGCAGGACTGAGTATCAAATTCTTTCCATCCTTTCTTTATCAGCTTTTAGAACACTTCTGATAACAAATCACTTCAGATATTTTCCTTCAGCACAGAATTAACATAACTTTCTGCCCAGATCCAGCATAGTCTTTACCAGTCTCATGGCAGAACTGTCATTCCTTATTGAAGTTATTTCTCTCTAGCCCAAAGAGAAAGCAAAATTAATTCTGCTTCACCCCTTTTGCCCACCTCAGAGGAGAAACAGAGATGAGAAATCTGCAGTGGAGAGAGAAACTTTTAGCATGAGTGAGAAGAGTGCATGCTAAAAAAGGAACTGGGAAGTTTTCCACGTGAACGTGCCTGTGCACAACTAAACTATGTTTGTTTAAAGCACAAAGATAATTTTATAGCAGTCCATAAAATAAGAAGTCAACCCACATAAAGACAGTTGTCTGTGCTGAACAGTAATATACAGTACAGCCATAATTTGGCCCTTCACTACTGTATCAAAAAGTCTCCATGATTGCTACAATATGCACTTTGCACAATTTCAATGTGTTGAATTTTTGTCGTTTATTCTTAATCTCCTTTAAATGTTCCCTTTCTGCTGATGTGAGTTGAAGAATTCTTTAGTTAACACCATTAACTTTTCATGGTATCTAAATCTCTTCTGCCATGAGCATCAATACTACGGTGCTGCTGTCTCCAAGCAGTTCTGCTTCAGTGCTTTTAGATGGAACATGACAGATACAGTAATGTTCTCCACATAAATTGCTCTCTACATATAGGCAACAAGCAAAATAACATGGAACATTCATTGCCCTGTGACTGCAAAAATTACAACTGTATTCATTGTATGCTGTTTCAAATGCCTAAGCCAATCATAATATACAGCACTCAATGAATTTTAAAAGCCAGGTTCTAAGCAACAATGCACTGTCTTCCTCCCATGGGATTGCTGGAAAGAAAAGATTTCAGTTGTAGGCTTATTGTTTTGCTCTCTTTTTCTAACAGCATGGAATTGAAAAGTGGCTAAATAACTTCTGGTTACTTTAAGCTGATTGTCTTGATTATTATCAATGGCTATGATAAGCAATAACTATACAACTTAATTATTCTGGTTAATTTTACGCATATATTCACATCCAAATCAACAAATGTAACATGGTGGAATACATAATCTTAATGCAAAACCAAGTGTTGCAATATTTGTAAAGTTTCTATATGCAGGGAAATGAGGGGATCTGAAAATTGAAGAAAAGAATGCTTAATTGTTATTTTTTAAAAGATTGTAGTAATGGAGGGTGCAATTCTAACCCTGCCAATTTCTTTTCCACTTCCTATCTCTTTTAGATGATCACTCTTTGGTTCCTTATTCCCTTTCAGAAGTTTTTGTATATTTCCACTGTGCTCTGATTTCTCATCTGCCTGAAACTCAGTATTTTCTTAGAATGTGCCATTTCTTTCCTGATGAATTGGCTTTCTGTTTGACATTATTCTAGCTAGTAATTTTCATTCTGGCTTCTCCTTTCCAATATGTTTCACCACTTTGAGCCAGATTATCAATGTTCTTTCACACTTTATCATGTTATTGCCCTCACAGTCTCCATTACCTCTTCATCTCTGTCCATAAGCTCTCATGGATATCTCTTTTCTTCCTCCTTGTACTTTACCAGCCTTACTAGCAGCTGCTACTTCTGAAAATGCTTCTAATGTTGGTAACTTTGAAAACCTGTCTTTTATTTATTGATGTTTTAAAATTTCAGAACCAAGATCCCTTCTCTTTTTCTTTCTCTGAATGCTGTGGTTTGACCCCAAAATTTTGGTTGCCTCTGTAATGTAAGGAATTCCTAATAATATAAAAGCCATTTTTGCTGCTCAAATCTTACAGAGCTAGTCATTTTGCAAATATGTTTTCTGGGATAACTGTCTGCATTTCAGATGAGCACTCTAGAAATGACTGTCACTGTTTAAAGTGTTGCTGCTGCTCTAATCCAGAAAAGGATAAAGATACTTTGAAGATTTAAATGATGGGAGATAGCGACAGAATAGTCAGCCTTGTACTCAATCAGAGATGGCAGGAGTGTAAGTCTTTGTGAATATAAAAATAAATAGCTCTCCTTTGACATAGTAGAAAAAAGCAAATTGGTGCAGAGATGTAAGGTGGTGGAAATGAAATTTAAGCATTTATACTAGCACAACATTTGCAGCGACCTCTTGATCTGGTGCAGGAGGGCAAGTTTCTTGTTAAGGACTGCACAAAAATTTGACTGCAGTCAAGGTTAATGAGAGAAATAATCTTACTTGAGTGGACAGATTAGAGATTACTTTCTTCATGCTCTTGTAGAAATATTGAATATTTAGTCTTTAGTTGTACAGGTGAAAATGAAGATCTGATATGGATGTTGGCTGTAACAATAGAGGATGTCACAGTGAGGCCATATTGGGCAGAGATTATGGGGAGGCTTAGGAGCTCTGTTGGGTATGCTGAGCTTTCTCTGATGGCTGAAATGTTGCATGAAGTACTAAAAATCTTGAGACAGTATTATGGTTAAAAGCTACTTATTCTGCATTTGTAATGTCTGTGTGATGCTGAACTCTGTTCTGTTGTCCAAAGCAAGGCTTAGATGAGCTAAAGATGGGATGAATTTTAACTCTGGGAAGGCTGTCTGAGACATTTGTAAGAACAGGTGAAATAGGCTGCAACTTTCAGGTACTGTGAACTGGTCATCTGATGAAAACAAAGTCAGACAGGAAGAGGAGACATGGCAGTAGTTACAGAAATTCAAGTTTATTTTCAAAGATAACAGGTGCTTCATTTTTATAACAGGGGACAAGGTTAATAGGGAAGGATGAACTTTTTCTTGGGAGACTTTAGTTTCTAAGTGCACCTTAAACTGCAGGAAGTTTGCTACTGCACAGTAACTTGTAAAAATATTTTTGCTCCAGTCAAAAGCATGCAGACAGTTTATGCAGTCACAGAATGCATTTACATTATGTGTTAAGCCTTATTTCAGTACTCTGTCAACAGGCTACATGTCAGGCACAAACAGTAGGTGGAAGATAGCTATCTAAACTCCGTATTGTCAGGAACTTTAGAAATGTTTATTCACACTAACAGACTGAATGAAACAAAAGTCTTCTTCTGATTCTTTTCCTTGGAGGTAAGCACAGCTATCAGAAATGGAAGGAAAAGGAAGAGTCAAACCCCAGCTGTCTGGTGTCATCTAAGCTGTTTGTGCAAGTGTATTTCCTCTTTGATGTTCTTGGCAATGGCAACTAACCAGCTGGGATGTGTGTCAGCTTTTTTCCTGGGGAATGGAGGGGCGGAGGAACATTCATACACATACACTCTTGTCTCTGGTCTCTTTTGGGATGCAGCAATTAACAGCAGAGAGGTTATTAAAAATTTCTTCCTAAATTACATCTTATCTGTGGCTTGCTCCTTTGTAAATAGTATAACAAAACTTGATGACTGACAGTGCTCATTTTAAGACCATAATACTACAGGCAAAAATTTCATGGGAAAACAAATTAAAACAAAATCCTGAACCTCTCTGGCTTAGATCATGTAGGGCTAGCTTTAAACATGGATTATCTGGCTCAGATAGCAAACTGCATGAAACCATGATAGTTACATGATCCTTGGGGTCCCTTCCAACCCGGGTCATTCTGTGATTCTGTGTACCTACCACAGGTTTAGCACCTGGATAATCATTCAGCTTTATGATTTTTGGCTGCTGTTGGCTACTTTCTTATCAGTCATCCAAATCATCTTACAGCTCACATTCCTGCTATGCTTACCCAAAAAGCAGTCACATCTGGACAAATGTGACTTTTGACTGAGGTCATGATTTATTATACCTTTTAATTAAAAAGAAAAGGCTCTAGCTATAAACCTTTAAGACCTGGACACTTCACTGAGACTTCTGTTAATGTGCTGCTTTTCATGCCATGCTGTTATTAAGCTCTTAATTTTTTATTTCCTGTCTCAGTAATATAATTTTTATGAATTTATGCAGTTTTGAGAAATTCAGAATGGCAATAACTTTCCCAGTGAATGGTTTTCTGAAAACTTTGTATCAAAATTTGTCAAGGTCTTACAGGGGAATGTTCAGGAGCAGCCACTTGGCATCACCTGCTATTTCCAAGAAAAAAACATTACCAATTGAGAAAACAAAATGTTTTTCTTTCCTTTCATCATTTGGATATAGAGACAGAAAATAAAATGCATGAAATAGTAGATGCTATAATCAATCTATCTGTACATCTTCTCTCCTACTCTCATTTCTTAAACCCCGGTAAAGTTGTACTGTTGTGTCTTATTCCTCAGCATTAGTGTAAGTTCTAATCTATCAAATTAATCAGGCATCCTAAAGTTTTTTGTCAATTTATCTACAGTGTCATAGAAGAAGCATTGGATTAGCACACACTCATCACATAGTGCACTAAAAATCAATGGAAAGTAACCCTCTTTACTGCAGTATTTTACACTGAGTGTAGTTAACATACTGTCATTCAGTAAACAAAGTACTTTGTAATGTAGAATATATTAATCTGCTATAAGGTATTTCAAAATAAGGTGGCATATTTCAGCACTTTTCTTGGTGCCAGCATCACAAGTATGAAGAGTCTAGTTTTTGATAGATTGAGCAGCACATAGCAAATCAGAAGTTACTTTTGGTGGTTGCTCCTTTAATGAGATGTATCACACAGCTTGGATAAATTATCTGCTGTGTGAAGCAACTTATCATGCCAGAATATACAGTATATTGTCATGGGCTTTTTTTTTTCCTTTTTCTTTTTTTTCCTCTTTTTGATTCCCTGGTATTCTGATGAATTATTTGCAGCATTTCCCTTTCACTGCTGCTAGAATAATCAAGTTATGTTTCTTGAACATCAGTCTATCATTTTCATTGACTTCCTCCGTTGTCAAAGACACAGGGAGGAGGAAAAAATCCCACTGCTTAATTTCACAAGACATTCTTCTTTTTCCTCTGCTCCTTTGTTACTTTGCTTCCTCTGCTTTCTTTGTTACAGCTTTTAACTTAGAGAAGACTTTTAAGTTTCTCCACTTCAGTGTAAGCTAATGAAGTCTCATTATTTATTTATTTTTTAAATGAACTCTCATTTCACCACCATGGTCCTCTGAGCTTTAGTTGCTTTCTTGTCTGTAGCATCAATTGATCATCTTCAGGACTGTATTTTTCTCTACATGCAGAATATGCTTAAGAATTTTTGTGGGTTTTTTTCTTCTTTTTTCTATTTATTAACTTTTGGCAATAAAAACAACTGTTCTTTAATGACTCTCATGCTACCACATTTAGCAGGACTTCAGACATAATTACTAGAGTGTCCATTATTTATTTCAGCCTCAATTTCCTTGTTTAACACAGTAGTAATCTTTATTTATAGCTAAGATGCATCTGAAAGTTTGAAAAGTTAAGGATGTTATGCTTATGCTTTCCATTATTTATTTTTAAAAACCACATAAGAAATTCACCAAGACCAACCTTACCAACCTTGTTTCCTTACCAAACAGTACTTTTAAAGAGTTTTATGGCAGTATGTTCATTCCAGAGGAAATTAATTTATATTTCAAATTACTGAAAGTCCCTGTCCTCCTGGAACACTTCTTACATCCAGAAGTAAAGAAAAATCAATGCATTATTATTCCTCAGAAAATGTTCCCATTCATGTCTCTGAAATATTTTTAATTTTTTAAGTCGAGTTTCTTCCAGTTTACCCAAGTCTTCTAAGAGTGCAGTGAAAAAAACAAGGTCACTTCTGTTGTCTTTGGGTGAATTCAGATTATTTTTGTATGATCCCACTGTATTTACCAGAAGATACTTCACTGAAATTTAATCCTATGTTTACTACTCATTGCGTATTCCCTCTGACATCTCTATAGGTTATGTTGGTTAGTTTGCTTATTTCATCATTATGTTTTGATGCTGATGTGACCATTTAGGTCACATTGGCCCCTTTGCAACTGAAATCCTGCCAATACGAACATACCTGGTTTTACAGTGAGACTGAGATGAAAATACTCTTTTTGCTTTTGGCCATTTCAAATGTGACTGTCGTTTAGGCAGCAATTTTCTGTTCCATAGTAAAAGTAAGACACTTTAAAAAGCCTTTAGAAATTCTTTAATATAAACTACCTATTCTTATACTTTACATGCAACTTCTGCTGTAATTATTTTTTTTAATTTGTTAACCATAAATGAAGGTAAAGATTACTGTAGGCTGTAGCAACCTGAGTGAACAAGATAGAAAATTTAATGAAGGCTCTGTGTTTAGACAGAAGATGCAGTTTGTTTGTACACCATTTCACTGCACTGTCTGATTGAAATAATTTTTCACAGAAAATTAATAGGCAGGAAACATAGTGGGATGGTGATGGATGCTATTCTGACAATAGTCAGTATTTTGATATTAAAGTTTAAAGTAAAGATATTTGTTCTCATCCAAAATCCTCGGAAGTGAACTACCAGTGATATCTATTTATTTAGATCTGCTAAATTATCCATTGTTGCACAGTTTTAATCATTGATATGGCTTTAGTCTTTGTAAAAAGGACTAAACTTATATGCATCTCGAAGTCCATTATCCAGTGGAGTGTGGAGTTAGCTAAATATTTGTTGAGCTACTAGAAAAATAATTATTCTCCTCCAAACTCTAATTTACAATATAATTAGTAAATATGCTTTTATTAACAAATCACACTTGATGATTTTTGATATGTGAGCACCTTTTGGTGATAGAAGAGAAAAAATTTTACAAATTTAAGTCAGCTAAAAATATATTTATTAGTTACTCAAAATATATTCATAAGGCAACTAGAATTAAAATATGTAGAATATAGTTTACAATTAAAAAGCAGAAAAAACACTTCTAGTGGTTGCTAAATTATGCAAATTTTATGATAGACCAGAATACAAGTACATTTTTATTTAAGTACTACCTTTTGCTGATTCAAGTATATTAATCACATGGAGTCCTAATAGTTCTATCAGGTTTTACTAATGTATTCAAGGAAAATGAACAAAATAATTACATGTCTAAATATTGATTTAAAGTGCTCCAAGTATTAATGAAGATTTGCTCTCTATTTAACATGACTTAAACAGTGGTTTGGATACCATTCTTTGGGTTGCTTCTTGGGAATGAGCAAACAGGAACTAAACATGATACTAGCCCTTGCTTCACCCTAGTGTAAAGAAAATATCTCCTCACTGGCATGGTTCTTACAAGATTATTACTTCTGTTTCCTCATTACTAGTATAGGATGATGGACTATAATTTCCAAAAGCTTCTACATAGTGCATAATGGATGTTACATTTAAGAAAGGTTGGCACATGTATGCTGTTCACTGAGGTGGGTGAAGAGTGGAAAAGATGTTTATGTTAGTGTTTGTTCATCCTTCAAAACTTGGATGTGTCTCTGAATGAAGGATAAGGAATTATGCTGCTGTCCTGCCCTGGACAACAGAATATAAGACACAGGGCTGATTTTCTTTTGCCACCTGTGATTAGAGAAGCTCTGCTACCTTCTACCTGTGAACAAAATTCCACTTTATGTTGTTGGTACTTTAATTAGTACAAAACAAATGCAGACTATTCTAGGGGAGTGCAGCTGAGACCAAGAATTTTTAAGTTCCTTCCCAGCTCATTTGACTTCATGTTATGCACAACACCTGACATGATGTTCTGTCTTCTGTTCCAGAATATGAGTGTGGCTAGTAATATTAATTCCAGTACAGCCAGTGCTCCTGCCATTCTTTACTGCCTGTACTACTGTATTAGATTTGTTCCTCTGCAATTTGTTTACTTAGCAGAAGATTTCATTATGGTCCTGCTTTTGGGAATCAAGGTAGAGAATTTATTGTCTGGGTATTGCACACTTAGATGCTTAGGAGGGTGCAGTGACATGCTTTCTTTAGATGGTGAAAGTATGGGGAACCTTGATGATTCCTATATGCTATTTCCATGTGGCCTCATCCCTATGGAAATTCTGCCTTTAGTGCAAGAGTATTCCAGTGTTATACTGTGATGCCTCTACTGCCACCAGATGTCTGGGCCCATGTTATCTGTACAGCAAATTAGAGGAATCAAGATTTTGTTGAGTTATAGTAGTATGAAAGGGGTATTCTAGTCTTCTATTGATAACTAAATACTAAAATGTACATAACAAAGGCCATGCACCTACTTCTTCCGAGCTAGATAGTTTCATGTGAAGGTTATGAAGGCTTATGTTTTGTTCTCTACTTCACAGAGAAAAATGAATCTAATTTTTTCCTTCCTTGAGGAATCAAGGATTAGTAACTGTGACTCCTGCGATGTTCTAAACTCTTTGTATAACCCCCATCCCAAAAGGAAAAAATGTCCTCAGTGCCACCTCAGTGGTTAGCACTGAGTGATCTGAGGTTTGATTAAGATAGGCCCTGATTTAGAATCATGGAATCACTTGTGTAGGAAGGGACCTTCAAAGGAAATCTAGTCCAAACTCCCTGTGTTAAGCAGGGACATCCTCCACTAGCTGTCTCACTGTGGCCTCCCAGAGCCTCACCAAGCTTGGCTTTCAGTGTCTCCAGGGATGGGTGCTCCACCACCACATTGGACAACTTGCTTCAGTGGAGAGGAGAAAGGAAGTCTAGAATGCCAGCAAGCACAGAATGCAAACTGATTATAGACATGATTTTGGTAGAGAAGGAGCCACTGATCCTCTACCTATGAGTTTCACACTGCTCCAAGACATTATGATCAAAACAGTCAGTGACATTTAGTATTTGCTGCATACGTTTTCAAGTATACATAGGTTCTAGGTAGAGCTGTTATTAAATAAATGTCATCGTTTCAGTTTTATAAACAAACAGGTTATTATCAAGTCCTGTGTTTTCTAACTTCCTCTACACAATGTTCTTTTGTATGCCTCAGACAATAAGCTGACAGCTCCATGGTAATCTCTTACAACATTTAGCAGTCAGAAGTGTTATTGAGTTCACTAGAAGCAGAAGAATGCATAATGCATTGAAGCAATGTTTTAGGCATTTATATTAGACTTTTAATGGAAAAATTAAAAAGTAATGCTGCTTTGCATTGCAGTAACTATACATCAACAGTATGTCTTTATTTCTGGCACATGAAGGGTAGTTTCCATAGCAGCAGCATCTGTAGCACTGAGCAACATGGAAATTGGATTTTTTCTCTTGTATTTCACAGATTAGGGTAAAATATATGGAAATAGGGGAAAGTAGATGCTACAGAAATGAGGTCTTTAAATCTGCTTTTTTTTTCAGATGTATGAAAATATAATGAAATAAACCATTCTTGTACTTCATTCCTGATTGTTTAAGCCTCATATATGGCTTAATAAATGTGTGTAAGTTATTTTTGTTTTTCATTCATAGAACTAGAAAATTACAGAAATACCTCACTCTGCTTCCTGGTATAGTATTATTTATTTGCTGACAATTCCTTTACTACTGGACAAAAGTGAGTTATAATTACAGTCCATATTGCACTGAGATTGTATTTCATTAATTTCTGTACTGATAGGTATGTTACAGATATGAAATACTCTGTATGAATAATATGTTATTTAATCATATGATTATTTTCCTATCAAATTCTTAACAGAGAGGGTACTCTGCTTTTGTTATATGAACACAACATTTAAAATCACACAGTGTATTTTAAAGTACAAGTAATTTCTTTCCATAGACACAGTAACATAATGTCTTCTGAACAGAAAAAAATGGTTCAAAATTGTTGTGGAGATAACCCACTTTCTAGTAGGAAATCTTTAATCAAATTCAGAACAAAAAAAATCTTGGTCTCATACTTGCTTCTGTCCAACTTAGGAGAAAGCATATCAGTAATTATTTTTCTCAATATGTAACATCATACTTATTATTTCTATTATTTCTATTATTTCTGTTGTTCTTAAAAGGAGTGAAATGGTCACAGCTTCATAAAACAGTTATGAAACTGCTTCTTAGGGAAAGAATAAGAAAGAACTTTACACAAAATATGTATCAAAAATATTATTGAAAGAATATCTTATAAAGTCAATTGCAAGCATTTAAACTGACTAATAAGCTGTTTAGGATTAAGGACTCTTATGTTAGGGAAAATGTAATATTCACCAGTGAGCAATTACTTTCATATTACTTTTTCAGAATATTTTTCTTCACTTTTCCTGTGTACAATAAGTTCTTATATTAAAACATAACTTCATCTGTTTGTCCTGTGAAGGAATTTATGAGAAGTAACTCAGTGGATGGATAAATAGAGTTTATTAGGACAATGTGCTCTGTAGGAATCTGTTTGGATGTGCTAGGTGTTGCTTTCTGAACAGATGCTCTGGTGTAGATGGATCATCACTGTTAAGGGTTTGCTGCCTGCATATGTGAGCCAGGATTAAAGCACTTGTAGCAATTTTCCCTTCCTGATTACAGCACTTTATTTTCTTGAACATTCCTGAGATACTATACACATATATAAAATAAAATAAATTACATATACGAGATTTCATGCTTGCTTTTAAGCCAGCATTTCTGTGTTACACCCTTATTAGCTGATCTAGGAAGTTAGGGTACACAGTATCAAGAAAACAACATGAGTTTCTATTGCTTTGTAGTGCTGATATTTTTTCCCTACTTAGTTATTACAGAGTTACTTATTCCTTGTTTTGTACAATTAGCTCATCATCAAGAAGAAATATATTTATTTGTTAGTGTAAGTTCTGGCTAGGATTTATGACCAAATGCTTTGTGGCGAAAAAGTATGTGTGAGCCTAATATGAAGCTTTTTGACAGTTAGAATAAAATAATCCATTATCAGTTGCAACTAATTAAATAGTAGCTCAATACCTTATGGAACAAGCCTCAAAGCTTGTTTTAAAGATAGGAGACTTCTGTAGAGCTTGTTTAACACAGTACTGATATATGCATAGAATCAAGCACTCCAGGCAATGAACAGGAAGTACTCTGCACGTATGAGATATGAGGGCAAAGGCTATATACATTTGATGGTGACTTAGTAATGTTTAGGAAATTTCTATTTATCATTTCTTTTATAGGTGTTCATAAAGGAAGAGAAGAAAATGTTGTAATTCTGTTTTAAAGACCACAGCTTGAATATTAGATTATATTACAAGATTATTCGATTATATTTATGTTTAAATATGAAGTGGAAGACTTCTATTGTTGTTATATTCTTTATTATTTTTCCTTTTTATCCAAGCTCTCTTTGTCTATGAATCCAATAACTGAGTATTTCAACAGATGTTTGCATCAAGTTTCTGTCTTGTAAGTACTTGCAGTTAAGATTTCATTCTCAAATCAGTAGAAATGGTTTACTAATGAAGAATCTGAATACAACATGTCAACTTCAGTTTATGAAGATTGTATTTTTCTTCATGTTTTATCATCCATGTTCTAGCAAGAGTATACACTTGGGATAAAACATGGCAACTTCATCCTAATTACTGTTCCCATAAATTACAAACACAATTAAAAATAAGGAATGAAGCTTTTTATGAGTAGTTATTAGGTATTATTAGGCCTTTTATGGTGTTCCTAAAATAGTGCTTCAGTCTTGTTCTAAATTACACTTCTGTTGGATACTCATGTCACCAGACATGGTGTAATTTATGTAGTAGAATTTTATGTAATAGAATTTATGTAATAGAAAAAGGTTTGTGGGAAGTTCTACTTTCCTTCTGTCTTCTCTATTATATCCTAAATTTGGCATTATCCATCTGCAGAACAGGGAATAGCATCTGGCATAGATGTCTATTTTGAGTGATTGCACTGCTTCAGATCAAAGATGTCTAGTAATTTTGGCCTTAGTGGTCGCTTGTTCCAGAAGCTACATTGAAATGCTGTAAAGACATAGATGTGTAGGGATAACTCCCCACTTTTTCTCTCCCAAACTCTCAAACTCTCTCAAACTACACTGGAACTTGATACTTTAGCTGCATCTTCTTGATTACAACTCTTTAAAAAATTATTCTTTTATTAGTTTACCTTATAGCTTTTCAAAACCTCTCACACTTTCCAATTCTACAATATCCTTTGGTCAACAGTTTTATATTAAAAAAAGTGTGGTGTGAAATTGTGTTTGTTTAAAATTTGCAACTGAAAATTCCATGGGATACTTCTCACTTCTTACATTGAGTGATAAATTCCAATTCCCTTCTGCAAATCTTTCATACTTACGTGTACCTCTATATTAGCCATTTCCTTTTGAGCTGGTCTGTAATTTGAATTTCTAATTACAAACTGAAATGATTTTTGATCTCTGATCATCATTTTATCCTTCTTACAATTTCTTTGCATCTACTGTATCCTTCTTGATATTGGGTGTACCAGATTTCCATGACTGCCTTAATAGCAATAAGGTTTTCTGCCCTAAGCTCTTAATGCTTTCCAAATAATTCCCAATGTTCTGTTTGTCTAAAAAGACGCTGCTGAGCAGAGCTGACATTTTTGTAGAACTACCATTGCAAGATCTCCAATGACTTCTTCCTGACTGCTTACAGCTAAATTAGCCTCTATTACAGGGTAGGACCAGTTAGACTTTTAATTTCTCTCTATGTATTGAGGTTTAGCTTTGATCTTCAAAAATGTTTTGACTATTGCTAACTTTATTTCACTTACCTACTTCTATTCCTTATCCACTTTTTATTCGGTTTCCACCAACTTGTCTGTTTAGAAAGCGTATTATTGCTCTATAGCTCCCAAAAATTTCTTGGAAGTTTATGGAAGTTTCATATTTCTTGCCTTTCATTTCTTGGTTGTCTGGGCTGATCTCAGTTAGCCATCAAAATATATCAAATTCTTACATGCATTTGTTTAGAATTCAAGGATGAATTCTGTCTGTAAGGGACAATTTGCTATTTTTTGCTATTATTTCTTCAACATGCTTTTCAGCTTCTGACAAACCCTCTGACACATTCCTCTTAAAAGAAGCTCCTTTAGGGCAACTTCTCCAGCTCCTTCCTTTTGCATTTCAGTGCAAATAGCAACTTTAACTCTCCTGCTCCTGCCACATAGACCTTAGGTTTTCTTAATACACTTCTCATGTACATGTGCTAAAGGGCCTTTAATAATATTTTGATAGAGATTCATTTGAAATTATTCTGATAACAATAACAATTCTAGTAGCATGCTTTTGGTGTTTTATATGCATTGTTTCATCTTTTACTTTGCTTGACCATTCTAGAAATTTCTGTAGATGAATTTCCTTTTTCCTTTGAAGCCTCTAGGACGATGTTGCCTAAATAAGTAAGTCTCCCTGATATCATTAAAATTTTTGGCCTTTCCACTGCTTCTTCTAGTAAGGAGATTTCCTTTTAACACACCTCACTTTTTTACAGCTTTTCCTTCTGAAATGAATAACTTCTCCAATAGTACATTTTGTTTGCATGTTTTGCTGTTCAGAAAAAGCTTTCCCCTTCACAATCCTTGAGGCAACACATAGGAGAGCAAATTCAGAGCGATTACCTTTGGAATCTGTCATGACTTTTGAAGCATCTACCAACTTCTGAACAAGAATCTCTAATGTATGCAAGATTTTTTGTATTCATAAAAATGAATACATATAGCATTAAGTGTATTTGACAATATTTAAGATTAATTTTCAATGTATAAAATGAGACAACAAAAGGTGGTAGGCAATACAGAAAGAAAAGGCCTAATTTTTTTTTTTTTAATTAATATGACTGTTAATGTGTTACCTCAGTAAAAAATACTAAAATGACTGTTACTGTTCAGTTTATGTCTTGCTAGAACCATTACTGAATAATAGTTTATACTGAGTATTATTGTTACCTGTTTGGAGGGGAAAATTGTAACCATATTGTTTTCTGTTAGAATCTCTCTTTTATGAAATTATGAACTTACTATAAAATAAAAACTCTATTTTGGGGGGGGTTGGTTGATAGAAAATTAATCTCTCATTCTTTTTGTACATAAATATGTATCTTTCTGGAGGGGTGGAATTTTGTGGATCACAGTGTTGTTTTTTGATATTTTTCTTACATAAGCTTTATAGAAAATTATACTTTTTGCTCATGCATTTATTTATTCCATCTGAAGATCTAATACACTGTTTTCTTTCTATCTTTAATTGTATTTATTCTGTGGGCTATTTATTTGATCTTCACATTTCAGATAAAGCAATAGTACCAGTATTACAGATTTTGTGCTATATAATTTTCTGTCATGATTTCAGAGAAAAAACAACACAAATTTCCTAGAATGAAAAAGGAGCAGGAATGTATACTGTTCCATTAATGGCAAATGTTTTGGAAGACTCCTAAATTATACCTCTAAGTTCTCTGTTTTTCAGGAGAGTTTACTGTATTTAGAAAATGTCAAAGAGAATTGTGAATATAGTTGTGATTGTTTATTTTTTTTTCCTCTCTCTACTACATACATGGAGGTATATGGTTCACTGACTTCCCTTCATGTTCCCCTCTCATATCCTTTCTTTTCCTTTGTGGTGGAAGGTTGTTGTTGGATAAGAGAAATTATGAATTTGCAAAATAAAAAGGTTTATTGGATGGAGAGAGGACATATTAATTTATTCAGGAAGAACTGTTGATGTGATCAGGGAAAACAAATGAGTCATATGAACAGTGAGGGCAGGCAAATATAGCATCTAAACTGTGGCCTAGAGTGCAAAGTGCTGAATAAGCACATGAGTATTTGACTAATCCAAGAGTTAGGCATTGTGTATCAGTAAGCATGTAGTTAGTTCTCTTTTACTCTGACACTTTTGCCTTTTACTTGGCTAATACTGGCATAGACATGGCATGGACAAAGATGTGCATGTTCACACATACATTATTTGCAATGAAGCAGAAGAAAAGAATGAAGGAATATGTTAGCTGAGATTTGTTTCTGTCTCCTCATACAAGAGCAGATTCAGAAGTGCTGATGTAGTGTTTGTCTGGTTACAGATAAGATATACATATTGCGGCTGTTAGTGTTCCTAACATGATGGGCAACCAGACACTTCTCTGAGCTGATAACCTTTCTTGACAGACATTTAAAAGTCTTAGTGAAAATTTAAAGATTTAATGGAAAGCATTATTTTAAAGCATTTTCTAAAGGAAAACCCACAAAATAACCTGTAAGTATCACATTTTTATCCCCACCTAATGAGACACTTCTTAATTTCCTTTTGGCAAGCTAGTTGTAATCTTTAGCTGGTAACTAATTTGGTCATAAAATACTGTCCCAGATTTTTCTGGATAATTAACAAGTTGGGCAAATCACCAGAAGCAGGTGTAGTATATTTTCAGTACCAGTGGAGAAAAGCAGTTAGCTGGTGTTTCAATTCTCATTTCCAGTAATGAACTATATAACATTCTGGCTGGCTAATGCAATTAGCATTGTCTCCTCCTACCCTTACTTCCTCTCTTGAAAAAACAAAAAAAGGAAACTCAAACCAGAAATTTATAAAAGGCCAAAAATTACTGACCCTTTTTGCATTCTTATTACAATCACGTTGTTAACCTCCTAGACCCAGCCTTTTATAGAACAGTAATAAAAAATTTATACAAATATGTATCATGTTACAAGCTGAGACAGAAAACAATGTTTCCATTCTTCAAGCAATTAATTATTGTGATTAATGTATTCCCCCTCCTCTAAGCACAATTCTGCCAGACAGAGCCAACCCATTGACATATTGTAGAATTATAATGCATATCTAATTAAAGGTGACCTGAAAAGGCAGGGTATTTAGCGTTCCCTGTCAGGACCAAGAAACTGTTAATCAGAAAGTGCTTGCTTTCCACACCACCCCTCCCTTTTTTTATTTTTGTGCTAATTTCAAATCTTCTCCCTGCATCAGTGAGCAGATGAGATCTTCAGCCAGCTTTCATCTTTCAGAAAAATGAATAGTGCAGAAAGAACATTATCAAATGAGCTGTTGAAGAAGTCAGTGAATATGTCATTGAGTGTGACTGCTTCCAGAATGAATTTAGATTTATCTCTGTTATCTCCCCCCTCTCAGCTCACTCTCCACACTCTGTTTGCACTCAGTCCACATGTCAAGCAGGGTGGGTCATAATGAATCATGAGGGACAGTTACTGTAGTATAGTGACAGGTCCAATTGTGATACAACTTGTTCTGGAATTAAGTTTGTTAACATTATAAATTGTCTCATTTGACCAGAGGTTTAAACACCTAGAAGCTTTTATGCATGCAATTTCTTAAAGCATTTCATTTCCATTAGGCAGCTGCTGCTTTACAGTATTCCACAAATGAAATTGTTTCATCACATCAATAGCTGCACAAAACAACTGTGACAACAAGAAGGCTGGTTTTGCCCCCATCTTACAAACAAATATCATTCAAATCAATAAACTCTGGCAACTGGATAACACCAAGAGAAGATATCATTTAAATTCTGTTTTAAGCACATCCCCAAATGATTTTGCTGTTGGAAAATTCCGATAAAAGAAATTTTTGTACAGTTCAGTTTTTGTAGAAATTACCCAGTTAGCAACATCTTAAGTCAAAAAGAAATAGACACTTTAATTTTTTTTACAAAGCCAGTAAGTACAGCTTTTTCTATATGTGTTGCAAAATTTTTGTCATGATGAAGAGTATATTTTACATGTGATGGCAAATGGTATGATCGAATTGCAATATTTTACCCACAGGGAGTGGAAGAAAGACTAATATTTTTCTTTTAATATATTGTCAGTATTACCATGTAACAGAATGTGATATCAAAAAACCTGCAAAGTCAGCACACCTTCTGAAACATTTGTTTTATGCTGTAAACCCTTTAGATATTTGACTAAATGCTTCATACTTGTGATCACACTTGACTAGGCTAGTCCAGTGCAAGAAATATGGCTTAGTGCTTTTTAGTTAAACAAAATTAATTAGTAGTATCACTGAAATTTAGAAATACAATCAAAATCATCAGAATTGGTAATCAGATTGGGGCAACTGATTTTTTTTTTTTTTGTGGGTTTTTTTTTTTTACTCATAAGCCTCTTCTGTGTACAGGAGTTGTTTTCTTGTTGGTTTTTCCATGAGTTTGCTGTCTGGCATGGGAGATTGGCCCTGGCCTGTTTACACATATGCAGATGCACATACATGTCTCTTTTTTTTCATACAGACAGAGTCCATATGTTCCTTAGAAAAGCCTGCTTGGTTGTGGCATGGATATTTATACTTATACATTAATAGGTTGGAGATGTTTGGTTAGTTATCCATCATAGAAACAAGCAAAGAAGTATTTGTGTGAAATAGTCTCACCTTGGAGTTTGCTTCCCACACCAGCCCTTGGAATAACTGAGGCAGGTTAGTTATTTGCTATGAAAATGCTAATGGAATGTCATGTACCAATCCCACTTGGTGCCAGAATAGGATATTTTTGATTAATACAGTCATAGAATGGTTTGGCTTGGAAGGGACCTTAAAGATCATCTAGTTCTAACCTTCCTGCTGTGGGCAGGGACAACTCTCACTAGATCACGTTGCTCAAGGCCTCATCCTGCCTGGCCTTAAACACTTACATAGCGGGGTCATCCACAAACTCTCTGTTCCAGTGTCTCACCACCCTCACAGTTAAGAACATCTTTCTTATGATCAGCCTAAATCTCTCCTTTTCCAATTAGTCCTGCCATTCTGTACCCCATTAAAAAACCTTTCTGTAGACTCCCTTCAGATATTCAGTTGTTTTCCTCTGTCATGAACAACCTATGATGCTATTTGTTTTCATCTTTCTAAAAATAAGTACTAACAATGCTGTGATACAGTACTGATCACTATTGGTCCTGCCAGTAGTCCCCAACTTACATTAGTCTGAGCTACACATCTGTCCATTGTATTGCAGTAGAAATAAGGACCGCAAAAAAAAACTTGGGTGCTCACACTAGCTGGAGATGGGAATGTTATCTTGTAACCTCCTAATTGATCCCATTTTATCCTGCAACTCTGCAAAGAATTCTCACCAAAAAAATTCAATGTTTCTTACTTTTGAGAATTTTTTTTCAGTTACTATGTGTGGGACCAATACTTCCATATTAGTATTATTGATTAAAGGATTACAGACATATAAAAATGTAAGGAAAATCAAATGCTAAACAGTGAATTGAGGAAAGATACCAATCAAAAGAAGGCAGTCTTAAAGCCAGGACAAATTTTGGTCCTTAAATCCATTTTGTGGTGGGAAAGAAGCATAAGTGAAAATGCTGTCATTTTGCTCAGTAATATGATGTATTTGCAGTTCTTTTTATTTTTAGCAGTTCCAAATGATACTGCCATTTTTTTGCAGCTGTAATTGAAAAAAAAACCTATTTACAACCTCTAAACAACAGATGAAGTGTTTGCTTAGGAAGTGCTATTTTGCAGAACAGAAACTGAGGCCTGGATCAACTAAGCAATTGTCTAAAGTTCATAGTGGAATCCCATGCCAGAGCTGAGAGCTGAAATTCTTCCACCTCTTGCATTCATTAAGAGGTTATCTTTTCTTTCTTTCTGACCCTCTCCCCTGCTTCTAAAACTTTAAATATCTATGGATCACAACAAAATTAGTATGCTAAATGTAGTGAAAATTGTTCATCATAGTACCCCCAAAGATTAGACAAGCAACTGATACTTGTGTATTCTTCTGAAGCATTTAAGTTACATGCAGAGCTCCTGAGACTAATGAATTGCTACAAAGATTATCTTCATGCATTAAAAATTCTCATCTTGTTTTTTTCTAAAATCAGGAAAGCCAAATTCCAAGTTAAGAGCATAAAGAGAAAAATCTATTATCTTTCCTCTTCAAAATAATGGAATCAAAAGAGAGTTCTAACTACCCAAGACATGTTTTGTCATGTTGGTTGAAGTGCTGAACATCAGTTTATTCGTTCATACAAGTATTTTAATTTAGGCTATAGGTATGTGTGCACATATATGTATATATATGTACATGCATTGTTTGCTGTCTGAGTTTTAAACTTTCCCCAGAAAATAATTCTAGCTCACAAACAAGAACCATCTCCTAGCGTGCACTGCTGCCTGACTTTTCTGTGTGCTCTTCCTTTGGCTGAGCCAGCTTACTTCTACTATTCACCTTGAAGGATCTCTTTTTCATTTGTGTATTTTAACAATATTTTTCCTCCATAATAAATTCAAACAAGCTTTTTAGAGGCTATGTTTTTTGATGTTCAAAGCAGAGTATAACCCTTCAGTCTTCACCAAGTTTATGTGCAAGTAAGATTCCTGTTACTTTCAGTGGTATTTTTGCTTGATTAAGGGCTAAGGATTTCAGGATTCCATTCCCCCAGCCTCAGAAAACAAGTAAAATCTTTACTGCAATTATGGTAGAAATAAAGCCTGCAGGTAATAAACTATCATAGGCACTGATAAATCAAAGAAATAAAGCATTTTAATAGATCAGGAGACACTTAAATAAGAATTAAGTGTTGTTTGTATGAGTCCTGGAGTCACCAGCAGTATTTTCCTTTCATCAGATAGCACTACAATTGATTATTTTAAAGGTCTTCTAGGCTTACAGTACAAATAAGAAATTTTATGGAAACAATTTTGCCTAAATTTAAGACACAAGACGTGAAAATTTGTCACTGAAGAATGGCAACATATTTTTTTGGCAAATTTAAAAAAAATATCTTAGATGCATCATTATTGATATGGCACAAAATAGATAATAAAGACATTTCCAAGGTAAATCATACCCCTGTTAAAGCATAAACCTCAAGTTTTTAAAAATATTTTTGAATTCTATTATGCATTATATTGGAATGCAGTTAGTTCCAAATACTACAGATTAAATCCCAGTAGAGATTTTAAATTTTTTTTGTACTTTTCCTTATCGTGTGATGAAAAAATCTGCAAAATTCTGACATGAAACCAAGGAAATGCTGAAATTTTGCTTTGTGTTTAAAATCTCTGCTATGGGGGAAATCAGCATCATAAAATTTTTTGGGTTACTTTTCAGTGCATTCTTATGCCCCTATGAGTCCTGAGGAGAAACTTATAACTCAAATAATGGACCTGTTCAGGGCAAGTAGTAATTTCAAGTAAAATAAAAAGTGTACAACTTGGCCTATGTATTGCTGATTGAATCTGGGTTGGGTTCTCATTTTCTTCATCCAATATGTACTACTTTGATTTATCATCTGATACCTTAAATCAGCGAGGAATGAATGCTTTATTCTTAGGAATCTTCCATTTGAATGGTGCATGCCAGTTGATAGCTCAGTTTATATATAGGACAATGAGTGGTCATGGATTGAAGTTGCACTAAGCTCCAGTAAGGACTGCAGAAACAGGACCTCTCTTGCTGGCAACAAAAACAGGGAAAGGAAGAGTAGGTTTTGATTTCAGTTATATGCATAGAAATCTTAGTAATTCTATTTAATTTAGAGAAGTCACTCCAGATTTACACGAGTGCTTCTGAAAATCAAAATCTGGCCCATTGTCTTAGCAAAATACACCAAGTCAATATCAGTTCATTACAGAGACAGAGAGAGAAAGGGAATAAGAGGGAAAACAAGGATTTCGTTAGCAATGCATTCTGTAGTATAAAAGATAAAAAGGAATATCCAATTAACACACCACTATAATTGCTTGCAGACATTCTTTTTTAAAGATGAAATAGCTAAGAGTTCTCATCAAAACTAGGGTCACAGCCTACATATTAAATGAAAGAAATTGATTGGGCTTTATTACACCCTGACTACTGCAAATGTGCCTCAATCACTGATTGCTATAAATTTATTCTCATAAACTACTAATTGCCCAAGTCATAATGGTAACAATGGTATAATGAAATTATCTTGATCAAGCTTATGCACAAATTTTGCTTGACAACATGAGCAGTGTGAGAAAAAAGGAAAGAAGACATGCATACAAATACATAATGTTTCATTAAAATTAAAACCAATGTTAAAACAACTGTTCTCTGAAGTATACAAAGTTCTGTATTAGAAGGGCTTCCTTTAGAAAAATCATTTAAGAAGACAGGCATTTACATTTATAATAAAATGATCTTGCATTTTTTATTTGTCTTGAAAATTAATGACTTACTTAATCACATTTGATCAAAGGAGATAAGTTGATGTAGTCATGTGTTTCTGATTGCATTAAGCCTGATCCAGAGTGGCATGATGGATATTTAATAGTCTTGCTGTCCCTCTGTATCTTGTCACCATTTCTTGATATGCATGGATACTGTAGAGTACACCACAGCACAAAACTGTATTTTTAATAGAACAGACTAAGTTTAGAAAAAAGAAAATCCTGTTGGAGCTTGCATAGTGAAGCTTTATAAGTAGGTTATCTACTGTCAAATATTTTTCTTTAATAGACAAAAACCTTATTTAACTCTCTACATAGCTTGAATATTTTTTTTAATTTTGAATATTCCTTTTGCTTCTATGCTACCTATATCAGAAGATATTGTGATAAATAAATTTCACTGACAAAGTAGAGAGAAAGTATGTAGAAACAAAGATAGCCATCCAGAAAATGTAGGGAATTTCTAGAAAATGGAACACAGAACATTGCATAAAATGTGAAAATTGGTTCTATTTATATTCAGCTTATAGCTGTGTCTACAAGAGTCAGCTGAGCCATAGAGAGGGAATGTTGGTATGTATGAGAAATTATTTCTGAGTAGTTCAAATGACGTACCAAACTGTTTCAGAATTAATCTTAAAAAAAGAGCTTTAAATTCAAGCCTGATTCTCACAATTTCAAAAGGATGAAAACTATGGGTTTTTTTAGCATATCTTGCTTTATTCTCTCAAAACATAGGTCTCACCTTTTATACAAGAGCACAACGTTTTTGTTCTTGAAAATAAATTCCTCTTAGATAGGTATAGTTGATACAATCCTATGGTGACATTGAAAACTCAGAGATAACCAAGCTGGAAAGATTTTGAGAGGCCCTTTGGCTTACCCAGCAATGTCCACCTGGGCTGGGCTTGGTATTTGATAGGCTGCCCTATGTTTTTAGTCTGTACCTCATGCAGTCTCCATTTGTTGTATTCCCAGAAAGCCTTCTGCTAATAGTAACTGGAATCTCTTTTGCTGCAATTTGTACTCAGTGACACTTATTCCACATATATGGACTGTCAAAAATGGTTTATTCCTTTGCAATATCTTTTATGCATAGGAACTCTGTGGCTCTGCCTCTCCCCACTCCTTTACACGTCCTGCACCTCCCAATTCCTTCATATTCCTCATACAATAACAACTGTATTATAAGAAAGACATTGAGCTGCTGGAGCAGGCCCAGAGGATTGCCATGAAGATCAGAGGGCTGGAGCACCGCCCTTAGAGGACAGGCTGAATGAGTTGGGGTTGTTCAGTCCAGAGATGAGAAGGTTCAGGGGGGACCTCATAGTAGCTTATCAATACCTGAAGGGGACCTACAGAAAGGCAGGGGTAGGACATTTTAATAGGGTCCAGGGTGGCAGGACTAGTAGAATTGGACGCAAATTGAAAGAGGCTCTTTACCGTGAGGGTGGTGAGACACTGGAACAGGTTGGCCAGAGAGGTTGTGGATGACCCCTCCCTAAAAGTTGGGAGAGACAAGCTGGATGAGACACTGAACTAGGTGAACACCTCTAGTGGGAGGTGTCCCTGCCCATGGCAGGGGTGTTGGAACCAGATGATGTTTAAGGTCCCTTCCAACCCAAACCATTCTATGATCCTGTGTATGCACATGCACACACACACAAAAGGACAGTGTGCAGAAATTGAAGAGATAGAAATAAAAAAATTCAGTCAGTCACGCTGGAAAAAGGGGGGGCTGGCAGGGACACCGAGCACAGCCACTCTCCCTCCCCTGCCGGGGGCTAGTCTCGCTGAGCAAATGGCCATCACCAGTGTTTCAGCCGCCGCCACCTGCTGCAGCTCCGACTAGAACCTTCGCGTGGCCCTAAAGCTGCTCGCGCGGCCATCTCCGTCCCTCCCAGCCCCGAGTGATAGGGAACGGCCTCTCCTCGCCCTGCGCCGCCGCACCCGCGCGGAGCCACTTATGGGTCCCGGGTAGGTGAGTGACGTTTAACAATCTTAACGTTTATGACTGAAGGAAGAAAGGTCTTGCTTTTATTTGTAATTTTGCTGCGTCCCCACACGCCACGTTTTAGGGCTCCTTTACCTTTCAGTGAGGGTTTTCTTTATATGTTTTCCTCCAGTGTTTGCTTCAGCTAATTTCTAACGTGTTGGTGGTACCTCTAACTTGTACTGACCTAGTATGTATCAATTTATAATGTCTTTCGTGTCTGAACATTCAACCACCGTGTCTTTGTTGACCAGAACTACGTACATTTTTTCAACTCTTTGTCAATCTCTATTATTACATGAATCTTCCCCCAAAAGCCTTCCTCAGTTGTTACCTTTGTTGTAAAATGCATTTACTTGTTGCTCCGACGGGCTTGGTTGTAAACAGGTGTTTAGGATTGATTGGTTTTTTCTTTCTCACTAGTTCCATTAGTTACTTTGTTTCTTTGTTTTTCCTCTGTGGATTATATAACATGTAACATACTAGGGCAAAACAGGAAAGAATTGTTACAATAACTTTGTTAATTCCATTGTAACCAGGTGTGTGGGAGTAACAGTAAGATCTTACTGGGCCATGTAGTTGTTTATAGTGAAGCACTGGGGTTCTGCTGTGCCACTGACGAAGTTGTTTTTGGTTTTGGTTTTTTTTTTTCTTTTTAAGGGGAAAAACCCCTTGTCTTTAGCATGCATACCTTTGGATTACTCTTCTTGGATACTCAGTAGGGAGATCAAGGGTTTAATTTCTGATACTAAATACGAGTTCATTTGTATTTCTGAGAAAGTCCATAGGTAACTGTCTCTAGGTCACACATTCCATATATCTATGGCAATGACAACCCCTGTATTTTAATGTTTATATTAGATTGGATTTTGTGCTTTCCATCATAAGCATTCTGTACTTACATTATTGAAGTCCACTATTCATCTAAGCTCATTGCTTTCTCTTTACTGTTATTTTGCTTTAGACTGTTTGATTTAGACTGAGTAGATAAAATTGCTTTAGTTATTTCTTGAACACCATTAAATGGGTCCTCTATAAAAACCACATTTTTCACACGTGGAAACCAATTTTTTTCTTTTCCCTTCCTTTGGCTTTTTCCTGATGATATTTTAATTTGTTGGTTTGGGGCTGACTTTTCCAATGACCTGCTAACCTTGTCAGAAACATATTTGGTATATTTGTACTATATATTTGGACTATATGTGAGTGAGAAACTGACCTGCACAGCTGGCCTAAAAATGACAAGTCTTAGATCTGATGTCAGGAAACATTTTAATGTTATCTACTGAGAAGGGTGAAAAAGTGTCTTGATGTTATTAATATAATCAGTGAGTGACATTTGGAATGCTGTGCTGTGGCAATAGTACCATTATTTCTGAAATTTGTAAAACAAGAGTACAGAAATCAGGATTTCAAAATGGCCTTTTCACATAATGCTGTAGCACTTGTTCTCTGTCTTACTCATCCATTTCTTTATCCATCTCTGTATCTATTGCGAAATGACAATCCTAACTTACTTTAAACTCTCCAAAGGTATATTCTTAAATTTTAATGTTGGAAAAGCTTCATGATGACTAGTACTTTGGCCTAATGTGGTATAGCTTCTGACAGCTGCCACTGTAAGAAAAGCAAAGGATGACTGCATTACTGTCAGTTTCTGTCAGATTCTGGTTGCCAAACTCTTGCAGGGACGATGACAGTGAATGAAACAAGAGTGACAAAAGGAGTCTAAGCTGTGATTTTGAGTAAGGAAGAGTGGATACTTGAATTGCATTTTGTTGCTGGTGTTTGTTCTACATGTGGACTTTGTGTGGCATGGTGCTTGGCCTCACTTTTAAAATTATTTGATCTTCAGGACATGAACCTCCTTTTGGCACTCAATAGCTGTTGAGAAGAACAGAATATACTTGAATATGAACAGAATACCTGTAGCTGTGGAATGTACTTGAAGGGGAAGGCAGTTTCAGAGATGTGACCCCCAGATATGCTAAAAATTATCTGGATAGTAGCTTGTAATTGTAGGTGCAATGAAAATGTGACCTTACTTTCAAGCCAAATTGAAGCTTGCAGCTTAATTTATTAATGTAATGCATCTCCTCATGAAATGCAACTGGGCGCTCTTTTTCAGGCTAATTTCTGCATCATCATTTATCCAAAGTTTGTTTCCTGTATGGGTTCCTGAATAAAAGAACTAGAATATTTATTTGTGTTAAATAGAATAATAGATTTGATTGCCATTTAAACACAGGACCGTTTTCTGTCTTGTTTGATCTGTTTTCAAGCTTTTCTTTGACTAGCAGAGCAAAGGCTTAGAAACAATCTAGTTTTGCATATTATTACTTTTATGTATTGAAGTATAATAATTTGCCTCAATTTTTGATTAAATGCAAATTTGTCTCAGTAAGCACAAGTGACTGGCATGATTAAGGGTGAGGCTGAGACTGTTGTCTGGATCCTGGCTCCAGAAGTCAAAAGGCTGTAGTAAACTGTTGCATTGGGACTTAAACCAGCTTTCATGTTTACTTACCATATGAGTCTACTGCAATAACTGATAGGTTTCTGCATAAGTAGAAATGAAAATAAACCAGTGGGTAAGTACTGTTACTAGTAATAGGAAGGAAATACTCCATTTTACTCATACTAAGGTAACTGCACAAGTTCATTACTCTCATAAATGTCATTGAGAGTTGCTACATATGGCTTGTTTTCTGAATTTATATGAGAACTGTAGAACAAAATCCACTGTATGTTTAGTATTTTATGTCATTGTTCTTCAAAGCAGAGATTCACTATTTCCTGCATTTCCTACATTCCTGGTATTATCAGTAGTAGTTATAGGGGAGAATCCAATGACAGACTGCAAAACAGTGTTGTTTGTTTCAAGTTCCACTAGGAATGAACTGTTTTTAAAAATTATATCAACTGCAGTATTTGGAAAAAAAAAAAAACTTTCCAGAATTTTAAAGGGGCTTGTACTTGGAGACAGTGGGTGATTTGTTCAGTTCTCTTTGGAAGTTTGCATGGTTTTGCATGAGAGAGTATTTTGTAATCCTCTAAGTGGAGCCTCTAAGTGAATCACAGGCCTAATCCAGCTTGATGATGTCTCCCTTCCTAGTTCTAGAGCAGCATTCAAATATCTTTAGGAGTAGGAATTTATTGAGAATATTTGAATATTTTTTGTAATTTATTCTTGGAAAAGCAAAACTGTTGTTTTTCCCAGTATGTACTTTTTTGAGTAGTGTAATTTCAGAGTGCATTCCTAGGAAGGGTATGTGTAGTACCATCAGAGTTCCATGGAAACTTTGCCCATGTTTGATTTTATTTTATTTTTTTAAGACTAGTTTTTGTTTATCAGAGGTAGAAACTTGCAATTAAATTCTAACTGCATAAAACAAAAAGATTATCCTACTACAGTCTCCGTTAACTGTCTTAACTGTGATACTTAGGTTTCTCTGTGGCAACAAAAGCCTTTGTATGATGAGCGTTTTGTTTATTTTATTTCCTCTTTTTGATTATTGTCACTCGGAAGCTATTCACAAGACCTGTGTTTGAATTCATCTGTCTTGTTATACCATCTAAGTGTCTTATAAATTAGTTATGTGCTTGTATGTTAGAGTTATGAGGAAGCTTTGTGATATGACTTTTAAAATTAAACCATTAAATGGAGGGTACTGTAGGAGTACAAAGCATGACATAAGTGTTTTTTTCAAAGACATGTTTGCTCAATTTTAAACTTTCTTCAAGCTTAAAGTAGATGCTTCTAGTCCTTAAACAAGATAGAAGGTCACATAGTAATTAACTCTTGGACACAATTCATTTGCATTAGAAGGGTATTCTGTTGTTTTGTAATGCAGAACAGATGCTTCATTAATCAGAAACTTATCAACCTGAGACTGAAAACTCATAAAATCAAACATTGCTTGACATTGCTAGGGACACCACTTAATTCACAGATTTCTTCATGCAACTTTCAGCATAAATATATGGATTTCTTTCTTGAATGTGAGGATTTTAGAAGACTTTTTTAGTAACACAAGACTTGTGTGACTGGCACTCCTGCCTTTCTTGGGAACTGTGACATCACTCTTAAAACAGGCTGCTCTAAGAAAATGTTACCTCTGGGACTGATGGGGTGCTTACCTGAAACAGATAGCTGTCAAACCTAAAATTTTATTTGGAAAGGAGCTTCTACTCCTTTGAAAAGACTTTTTTTGAAAGCATCAGTGGACTTACATCCTTAGGACTTGATAGCTAGGTCATCTGAAAATTTCATTGTAATAGGGGGGAGAGAACTTCTAGGTGAGATTTCAGACTTTCTCGCTGAAAGTAAGAGAGCTCTGAAAAGCTTGACAAAGTTACTGTAGAACCTAGAAGGAAGGGTATGGGCTATAAAAGGTTGTACAAGTGCTTCTTATATAACCCCACTGCAAGGAATTAACGAAAATTTGAATAAGCAGTACATAAAAGCCACTAGAAGGGCATTTTGATTTGTCCATATAAGTATATATTTCTTAAAAACAAAAAAAAAAGTGAGGGGGGGAAATATAAAAATAGTATTCTACAACTAAATGATAACTTGTTGGGTGGAGGCACCTTGAAATGTAATGACCAAAAGGCAAGGTTTATTAATTTAATTGGTGTATGTTGGAAATTATTACAGAGCATTGATATTATGATTACTTGTGATGATTTTTCTTTTTCTCTCTTATGATGTTGAATCTGGCAAACTCAGTACTATTAACATCTCTGATTCCTAAATGACAAATCAATTTCAGTTAATCAGAAGAAAGTTCTAGAATGAAACTAGACTCATTCCATTCAATTCTTGGAGAGACATATACACTGTGTTCAGTGTATATGTCTATAACTTAGAAGTCCAAGCCCTGAATATTTGTTATACCCTTTGTCCTAGGTAGTCATGCCTTTCCACAAAGAACTTCACAACAAGCAGTTTTGTTTTATATACTGTGATCTGTCTCTCCATCCTCTTAATCTCTCAGTGCTGATTGTAGTCGCATTATATGCTTTAATAGTTTCAACAGTCCATAAATAATAGACAATAAAATGTCTTGCATTTTCCCACCTACTTGTTTGCCTCCTTTGTGTCCTTTGTTGCCTTCATGCTCTGTTCTTTGCTTCCTTCTGCATAGACAACTGTCTCAGTGGGTTTTATTTTATTTTTCAGACTTTGACTTCTCAGTGTGCAAATTTCACTCAGCTAACCCTCTGTAGGGCTGACTCGGCATTCAATGTCATTTGTCAATTTCATTGATCACTCTCTCACCACCAGTATGAAGGGAGACTTGCAGAGTCAGCAGCTAGCAACTGGCCTTTTCTAGGATTATACTGCAAGAACCTCCAAATTAAAAATAAAGAGCTTTCTGATTTCTCTGCAGTGGGACTTTCAAAATGAATTAAAAAAATATATATCTCAGCCCTCTTGCTTCATTCAACTGTAATTTTTCTTATTAATTCCTTCTCATTTTCCACAAGATGACTCTCCTGTGGAAAAGGAAATTGTGCTTTACATGTTTAAATAATTTTACTTTTTTCCTATTTCTTATTAAAACCCTATGGCCACATGAGTCAAACACATACTTCACATACTAGAATATGCCCCTGCTCCAGTTTTCAGAAGGGCATGATTTAGGTTTAAAGATGTGTTTTCACCATTCTGTCTCCTCTCTCTCTGTTCATTTTTCACTTGTACCTCTGTAATCCATGTAGGAGAGGACAAAGGGTTGAGCTGGAGATAAATGTGGTTCCTTCTCAACTACCTAACGTAGAAACTATTTATTTGAACTGAAGAAAAAATTCACAACATTTTGACTGCTACCAGTTCTCCCTATACTGAACCTAGTTTCGTAGAGGATCTGAATTTTGAAGAAAAAAGTCTATCCTAGATAGCTTTTCAATGAGTGTTTTCTTGGGATCTGGACTGAATGATAGTTTCACTGCCTCTCTCCCTGTGTATATGCTCTGAACTTTTCTTTGTCAGGAAACAGATCTGCAGATTGTCCATGAAAATGTTATTTGGTCACATATAACCAAGATTTGCATAATGGTGCATCATATAGCTGTATTTTTTATTGTCATTTTCTGAATGCTACTGCATCAATAATTCCATGTGCAGAAAATAACAATTGTTTGTTTGCATTCCCTTCTCATCCCCATTGATCTCTCTTCTGTCTTGTGCTATTTAACAGTTCTTACAAATAAAAGGTGAAGGTCTGGGATTTTTTTGTATGCCTAGTTTTGTCAAATTTGATGGTATATCAAAAATATATTCCATTGTTACTGTTAGCATGGTATTTTAAATTATTTAAATGCTTACTTAAGGAGTTGGGTGGAGAGGAACCTAATGAAACTCAACAAAGGCACTCTGGAGAGGAATAAAACCACACATCAGCAGAGGTTTGGGGCTGGCCCATTGGGCAGCAGCCTTATAATAAGACACGTGGGAGTCCTGTGGGTATTTTGATCATGAGGCAGTAATGTACCCTTGTGGCAGTTTCACAGAAGCAAGAAAAACTGCTTATAAAAAATATAAAGTAATACTATAATTTACTAAACATACGATTTATCTTAAGGGATTGATTCAAATGGCTAGATTGTGACCGGATCTCATAAATACTAAACAGCAGCAGAACTGAAGTGCCTGCAATGAAAAAGTTGTGAGAAAAAGGACACCTTAGGTAGAGCCAACAAAGAGAAAAATCTGCAGTGAAGCAGAAAACATCATCAATCCTGAAACACCTTCCAGTGTTAGCTTCTTTCTTTCTTCTCCCTCTGCTTATATAGCAAAATTAAATTTAAAAATGCTTAAAATTATGCTAGCATAGTTTAACAGTGAGTAGCACAGAAGGTTACATCAAGAATTCCAACAGTTAATACGCTTTGAATTCAGGCTTGGCTGGGGAAACAAAAGAACCTGTGGTACTCATGAGACTAAAACTCTCGTTTGAGGTTGTGACCATTAGCTTTTTTTGTCCGGTTGTTTCTCCACAATTCTGATACATTTAAGGCTGACATTAGCTTCTTTCCATATTGGGTACTTGCTGCAGCTGAATGAAGGAAATATTGCTGAGCTGTTGAAACTGGATGAGGCATGTGCCTTCTGTTGGTCTTTTGTCTATGCTGTCTTTGCACTTTTACTCTCCTTGCCCTTAGGAAATACACTTCCTGTCATCTCTAGGAATTTTTGCACTTCTAGAAGTAGATTGTCAGTTGCCTTTCTTGATTTATGAATCTAATGTCCCAATATATTAATATCTCAGGGAAGTGACATGATCTCTCAACTCTGAAGATAGTCTTCCTGTCTGTGTGCTTGTGTTCTCAAAAGTAGTTCCATCCTCACAGAAATCTTCAGAGAACTGTGGAAAAAATTCTATGAACACAAAAATTGACACGATATACATGTTTAATTTTACAGATGCTTGTATTAAATTTGAATGTTTAGTGGACTTTTACCAACTGCCTTTATTTACTATAAGGAAATTACTGTGGAGATTTCTTTTTTGTATTTTCTAAAGTAATTTAATTAGTTATCAGAATTGAAAGCATGAAATGTTTTCCTGCAAGCTTTGACTCCTTTTTGAGTAATCAGATTGGATCTTAGAACTAATGTTCTTCTGAATAACAAATACCAGTGCAAAACAGAAACAACAGCTAAACTGTAACAATTGTTAAGATTAGCAATTTAGGTGAGCAGTAATTCACCTGAATTTTACACAGGTCAGTCCCCAGCTTTTGTCCCACTGAAATAAGTGGACAAAAATTCACTGATACCAGTCCCAGATGTAACCTCAGTCTGCTGTATTACTACTGTGATAGTGAGTGGTAGGACTTTCAAAGCTTGGTGCAATAGTATTCTGAGATATTGTGGGGATAATGAAGAGAAAAGGAAGAAAGAAGATGGCTGCTTTAACATGTAAATACTGTATAGGGTGACACCAGTAAGAGATGATCAGTGAGAATAATGTTAATTTGAAGAGAATTGCACAAAAATGTTTTTCCTAGTTGGTGCAGGCTTTTCTGTGGAAATGGTTCACACATCTCATTTTCCGTGACAGAATGGTAGCTGCCAGACATCTCACAGGCCGTTTTGGGCTCTGCATTCAAAGGCATAGATCATTGTTTCAATCCAGATTTAATAAAGTGTAAAACTGGAAGAATGTAGTAATAGCCAGAACTCCAGCCTGTGGTACACACTGAATGACTAGGTGAAAATCTTAAATACTAAATTAACTATAAAGGAGCATGATTAGTTTTGGTTAAGTGATTCATGTCAAATGTTGCCATTTAAAAATGATGGATGTCTGAAAAACCTACTGAAGAAAGGCCCCTGACAAATTGTTTCAAATAAGTGAGAAGAAAAAATTCTACAAAATCTTATGGTTCACTAGCATAAATATTTGTCTAAATGTCTGAAAGAACTTCAGGATTTCCAAAACCACAGGCTTTCGGCAGTTTGCTTGTCTTAATCCCATTAGAGTAGAGCTCAGCCCTGATAAAGAATAAAGCAGCAAAATAAAGGAGAGCAAGTAGCATGGTATTATGCGTGTCAGCTTTGTTGCTTGTAAGCAGTGAGTGAATTCAACAGTGGAAAATGGAAAGAGGAATTATGTGGACTCTCAGTAGTTCTCCTCTTGCTGTTTGAGAGATAAGGAAGACAAGTAACTCGAGTTTGCCTATATGAGTAACTTGTGTGCAACCAATGCAATGAGAAGAGGAACTTTCAGAGATTTAGTCCTGTTGTATGCTCTCTCTCATATGAGCTATAAAATAAAACGTAAATATGAATCTTAAAAATGTCACTAGCTTCTGAGTACTAGAGAAACTTGCAGTCTTGTACAGAACTGTCTTGTCTCAAAATCATTAAGTATGAGATACAGTACTTTACTTCACTTTAGACTGTATGAAATGGACTTCCACAAAGTTGGATCTTCTCATTGATTTGAAGGCTCTGAAAGAATGCTCTCCCATGACAGAAGAATAAATATGAATTTCAAAGCTGTATTAAGGCTTAGGTTTTGGGATGTATTTTGGTGGGGTTTTTTTGTTTTCAGTTTTTTGCCTGTGTGAAACATGTAGTATAGAGACAATAATTCATGCATAGAATTTTTTTCCTTCTCAGGAAGTGACAGATATGGTGATGTCTCTGCATGGGTAAATTGACTATCAGTGTTAAAAATCCAAGCCTATATAAGTATGGATTTTCAGTTGATTTCTTAATAAAATAATTTCTTTATGGAAAGTTACTATGTTCTTTTAAATAATATTCCCAGTAATCTGTTAATATTGTGAAGAATTAAACAGAACTTGAAATGCTGCTGATCTTACATATTCAAATGAAAATATTTTTAAGGAAATATGCTGACACAAATTTATTAGAAACAAACCAATGTAAAGGAGCAGTTAACCCAGAACTATTGTGAGATATTATATATTGTTTGACATACTTTCATATGAGCAAGCAGAAGTACCCCATCCTTTAGACTGCGGTAATGTGCCTTATTGTTAAATTCAATAGGAAAAGCTATTCATACTGTACTATGATTGAAAAGAAAATTGAATCCTTTTGATGTTATAAATGTGTCTATTACTGCATGTGCACACAAATTTTCCATGGAAATTATGGTGAAAGTAGTGATTCTCCTAGAAAAACGCATTAGTGTTGACATGTTCAATTTTAGCCACATCAGAATATAAATACCCTTTAACCATGGTCAAATTGTTGGGAATGTATATAGTGTATCTACATAAGTCAGTTGTCTGTCTAAAAATATATATTCCTGTATTCCAGTTACATTCTGTTTCAGCTAAAAGGGAAATTAAAAACAGGGTCTCACACATATCACTGCTTTCATACAATTTTTTGTTATAAAATACTTCAGTTCATGAAGTGTATTTGTGATTTACTTTTAATTTAGAAAAACCACAATAAATATAACTGGATTTTTGTTATGAAGCAAATGATACGTGAGAGGTTTACTGTTTGCTCCCTTGCGTGGCAATTGGTTCTGTGAATGAAGTACTACATTTTTTCTGTGATGGAGATAGTCTGTGCTCTGTTGAATTGACAATTGAATTAAAAGAAAAAGTGTATCCTATAGCTAAGGCTTTATGTTAGTGGCAGTTTCAAAGTTTGCATTTTGTCCAGGATCATAACTAGAAAAGACAAATGTGTTTTTTTTCTGCCTAAGAAGCTTGCTGTGTGCTGTCAGCTAAAATTGCATGCTCTGTTTTAAAATGTATAGCTCAATGCGTTTTGTATATTAAGGTACATTAAGTTACATGTCACAATGCAATAAGAATTCACCTGACATAAGCAGACATGAAAAAAATTTTATATTCTACACTGTAATTATATAAAAGCATTGGTGTTTTTTTAGGAGGCAAAACTTTAATTCTTTAGATGTCCCTTTGCATAGGTATGGCAGTAATACTTTTGTTGCTTAAACCCAAAGATAAGTACACAATGTATGTTTCTATGTTGCCTCCACATTTATTGGTTTGGTGTCATTTGGGAAGGCAGGTTGGTGATGCATTTTTTTGTGGGTTTATTTTTTTTTTTTTTGTCTGTCCTAGTGGACAGAAATTTAACTTGTGGAGTGTTCGTACTAACTTCATAAAATTATAGAAACCTGAAAAAGTCCTCAGATAGACTTGCAGTTCCATATTTAGATGGCAGATGGTTTTATATAATACCTGTGTAGTTAGTATCTGTTTTAACATCAGTTTCTCATACTTTTGTAGTGACTTTTTTTTCTACTGGAGTAATGGAACCAGTTATATGAATAGGATGTTGCTAAATCTAAGTCTGTAAGTGGAGAAAGAAACTTTTTAGAAGCACTTTATTGAATATTTTAAATCCAGAATTTCCTTTAAGGTAAGAATTCTTATTTTACTTCCCTAGAAGGGAACCAGAGTTGTAAATGTTATCTTCTTTAAGTGGATGATTTTATGTGCTGGATTCCAATACAGTTGTTTGGGTTCTTTCAAGTGAATTATCAGTCTTTTAATACTTTTGGCATAGATGTGAAAATGTATTTTCAATTTAATAAGAATTTGCTGTTTTTTTGTTTTTTTTTTTAAACAAAGGCTACTAAATACTGTAAATAATGTACCTTTAGTTGGCTTAATTTTTCCTGATGTTATTATTTTGATGCTTGGAAGAGTGAAAACAATGGAACAGAAATAAGTGAAATATAATATAAAGTATGGAATAGTTGGTAGCATTTGGGTAATGGAAGCAACACTTTGTCATGGTAAATCCCTAAAATTCCTTTGCACCAAAGTCAGCCACCACCCACACAAACAAATAAAGATGCTAGAGGGAAGATGTTACCTAAAGAATGTGCAGAGAATAGAAAAAGTTGATTTATTTAATGAGGAACTATGAATTCTTACAGAATATAGGCTGCCTCCAATGTTTTAGGCCTTTGTTAAACAAGGAACTTGATCATTAAATCATTTTAACACTATAACACCTGAGCCTCTCTTGTGATATTGGACAATGATAATGATTGAGTTTCTCGCTCAAAACTCAGTGAAGTAATATCTGGGCATGTGAGAAAAAGTGAATCTTGATTCACAGAGGTGACTTTCTAGACTGAAAAAAAAAAAACAAAACTAGTTACAAAAGAGGAGGGAAGACAATGGAAATTGCATTATTATATTCATTAGCTCATTGCTATCCCTTTTTTTTAAATCACCACAGAGCTTTTAGCTTGCCTGAAGGAGAGGAGAAAAACCTTACTGTCTGCTCTGCCTTTTTCTTATAACTAGGAACAAGAAGATTTGGCAATGTGACTGGGTGGCAGAAGTTCTTGTAATGTTTAAGAAATTATTTGCTCTTAAACCTCTAGGAGTTATCCATGATCATATTCTTCCTTTTTTTTGTTTTTAATTTATCTCTCAGTTCCCCCATATCCATGAATCTCAGGAACAGCTCACAGTCTCTGGAGCAAGCAACAAACCTGAGCACATATTGTGATACCAACAATTGTTTTAGAAATGGAAGATTCTCCTTGACTTCCTCATAAAACTTTTACAAACATCATGAGCAGTAAATACTTACAGAGACTTTTTCAAAAAAATAGGTAAGCACATAGTCTGAAATGAAAAACTTCTGCTTTGTATGTGTATCCTGAAATAGTACCATACTTGTAGGAATAATCCATTGAGCATTTTGACATGTTTAAAAAGTGGAAGTACAGATCTCCAATTAGGCTATTTCAGAGTAAAAATTACATTTATACTCATCATCCTGATGCACTGAGTTTGTTTTTTTCTCACTACAATTAAGATACTCTGTGACCATTCTGAAATACTATTATCCCTCCAACAGAATAATAATTGAAAAATCATCTTCATCTATAGTCAATGTGTAAGAGTGCTCATATTTTGAAAAAAGTTACTTTGTGTCCATTCCTTAACTCCTCCCTCCCTTCCCCTCTTAACCTTCTTTCTCTTTCCACACTCATCTGCTAAATTACTGTATCTTTCCTAGATTGCTCAGAATCTGAATATGGGTGGATATATTTACACAGGGTGAATTATGACTGGATATGCTCCTATGTCAACACGTGCCACATTGATTTCTTATAAAGTAGATCATTATTCTGTTTGGCATAAATAGTGTTACCAAACTGATATGATTAAAGACAGTGAGTCGTTAATTAGCATCTAATTAAAACAGACTAGCAATGTGTCTAAGTACATCAGCTATTGTGTTATATTTTGCTTTAGAGATAAAAGTGATTAAAGCTTGAATGATAATAAGCAAGTTAAATGTCTTTTAATATATTGGAAGAGGTGAGTCTGAGTATAAATTGTGAATTTTCCTGCAAAATTCAGTGCTGTATTTGCAGAAATGAAACCCAAGCTTATAGGAACAGTTTACTTTAGCAAGAAATATCTAAAATTGCAACAAGCATTTATCTGAACACACTCAAGTTAGACTTCTTTTGTTGTGTGTCTATATTAACATACATGAGCAGTTTAATACGTGTGAAAGAGAAACACAGTCTTTTCTGTTCTAAGACAAAGTAAATGTACTGTGGGGAAAAAGGAAGAAACTATGAGAGTACAATAGACCTGCTTAAGTCTAGACTTGTTTCATTTTTCACTGGCAGTTGATTATTAACAAAACAATGTTTTTGTAATGATGGCCATTCAGAAAAATATTTAGCTGAATCAAAAAGCATAGAGACAAGAATTTAAGAAAATGCATAGTGTAGGCAAAATATCTTCTTTATACTAGGCCACACTGAGTATTTTGATTTCACAGGTTTGCTTGATTGCAAATTAATCAGTCCCCTAAAACTGTGTGATACACACTTATAGTTTCTTAGTAGATAATTTGATTTTAGCATTCTGTTAAAAGTGCATTATTATGGTGTGTAAGACTGCATCAATGACATTGCAACCAGAATATTATCAACATTAACAATTTCGTCTTCTAACTTCAAGACAGTGATTCAAACTTGGTTTTTAAGCTCATACTTTCCACTTAGATCATCAAGATGAGTGTGAAGACTGGAAGACTTTTTGCAAATACAGATTGCAGAAAAGTTCTAATAAATCACAATTTCTACCGGTTTTTTAACTCTAATAATGACACATGAAAAAAAGTTTTGTGGGAGGTATTTTTTCATAAAAAAGCGTAAGCTTATTTGGCATCACCACCCTAGTTTTCATTATGGATATCAGAAACTTGCTTACAGATTTGTATGTGCAGAATCCAACATGTAAATTTTTAATGACTAAGTCTTGGATAAAGTAAGTTTTCTGAATTCTCAGACTGGATTAGTCTATTAGTCTTTGGTAATTTTCTGTCATTCTTTACTATGCCCCAGTTTTCCTTTTCACAATGTGTATACTTTATGTGAACAACGTAATTACTAATGTAGTAGTTTCAGATTATTATTTTATTTGCTTGTTTGTGGGTTTTCAGGATTTGGAAATTTGGAAATCTGTGCTTCTGGTTTGTTTATTCTGAAACCTGGGTATTAGATAGATCCTCTGATGTCACATTCCAGTCTTCTAGCTTAATCGACCACAGCAAAGTTTTCAATTTCTCATGTGAAAAATACTATTATTGGCCAAAGTTAAATTCCTCTAAGTTTGCAGATACTGTAAAGTTCCTTCAGATATTGTCAAATGGGAAGAAATTCAGTCTTTGAGAAACTTGAATTTTGTGTGGAGGGAAGGGAGGAAATCTGTGTCAGAGCTTGGAAAATTTGTGGATGAACCACAAATAAAAGATCTGTCTGGTTCCAAACAAACACATTCTTTAACTGAGCTACGTCTAGTAAAAAACAAAATACTTACCATCTCAAAATGAGTATTCAAAATGAAATGGAAGGCATTGTTATAAATATTACTTTTCATACTGATTTTTCACACTGTAAGCTACAGAGTAACAATGAGGAGCATAATACACAAAACTGTAACTAGCACACTTCATGTAGATGCAGTGGCACACTTCTGGATTGCAAATAAAGGGAACAGTAGCTTTGGAAGTACTGCCAAGGCTGGCTTTGAAGTGGGAATGAATATATTATTTTAGGGGAAAAAAAATGGGGAAGTAGGGTGTTGGAGAAAAGTGCTGTCATGAAAAACATGAAAAGAAGCCTTTGTTTCAAATATGTTAATTTAAAACCTGTTTCATCTATGTCTACAGTACAGTAGGTTAGATTCTGTTACCTCTTCTGTTGTGAGGAACATATGTTTTTCTGTTTACTAACACATACTAAGTATCCCAAGAACATACAGCAGTGATACAATAGCTCTGCCTCTTTTGTTCTAAGTTTGTGGTTTGAATTATTTCACATTTGTTGTGGAATGTACAGGATGGGAGTGCTGGCAGAGGTGTGGAGCAGTTATTGGCAGTTTGTTTTGTTTGCACACAAATGTTTATATTCTTTCTATATTATCTTTTTATAATGATCATACTCTTAAGTTTACATATGGTCTCAATGAAGTGACTGAGGATAGCTCACTTTGTGCAAGTAGCACCCAGGAAACTTGATAACAAAAGTTGATTAAAATTTTTAGATATATCAGTAGATTGCTTTAATTTCTTGTTTACTATTCAGCTACTGATCCTGTTTCTGAGCTAAGTTTGAAAGACTCTAACATATGTTTGCATATTAACATTTGTTTGCAGGCCTGTGTAAATCTGATGTGGTAATTTTATTAGGTCCAAAGTATCACTAGATTGAGGAATATAAGATGGAATATATGTTTCTTATTGCTAACATAAGAAAATGAGGAGTCTTAAGTGTCTTTTTACACTAAATTATAGTCAATAAAATGAGTGATAAAATGCTTTCTAGGTGTCTCAAGATGCCAAGGAAAACTCATTCAGGGAAATGCACATTAATAACTATACAGATGCAGCTTTTTCCATTGAAATCCAAGAAGCTGTGGGCAGTCAGCATCTCATAGGGGACTGCACCGCCACCTCGCAGCAGAGTGTGCCTAATTGCCTATCATCTCACTGAAGTTTTAAATAGAAGGTACAAATTACTTTGTTTCTCATCAGTCAGCAAGCTGTTTATTGCAGTAAATGAGTCATGCCCCTGTATTTCTGCCATACTAGTTCAGAGGTCTACAGGTGTGATACCAACAATCGGGGATCTTATTATAGCCTGTAGGTGTAAAATTGTTTTTCTATCTTTGCATTCCTGCACAGATTTCATTTGCATTTTTCCCAATATGCTTTCATATCCATCATCAGAAGTTCTCAGTAGTGATTACCAGCTTTTGTTGTTGTATGTTGCTTTTCTGCTATTTGATACAGTCTATTTTTAATATTGCTTCTGACTAGTGCATGTGCAGGCTTGTCTCCACAGTTCAATCCTGAGTGGTAGGCATTCAATTAAACAGAGTATTTTATTTTATTCAAGGAGACTGCAGTGTGTCTAGCTCTGTAACTATCTGAGTGAGTAGGAAAGCAGGCAGGAAAATATTCCTCTTGAAAATGGCATAACATCTGCAGCCAAACGTGAAAAGATCACAGGATTGTCTTTTCTTTAACACTATTATTTCCTTTCAATAGAGTGTAAAATTTTGTGAGATGAAGTTTAATACTGGGTGTCGTTGCAGTAAGATTGGTTTTGTATGTGAGGCATAACAGCAATAAATTTGTATATGAGCTTTGGATAATATTGCTTGGGTGCATGTATTAAAGGGGGTTTTGTGAGTTCTTATACAAGACCATTTTAAGGCAAGAATTTTCATGTGTATATGTACTGATCTGTGTAGTACTTTGAAAATTTTACCTTTAAAGCTACTCGTCTCCTTCCTCCTTTGAAATTCTTGATTTCCCTTGGACATTGAAATTTGAATGCAAAATAACTTTTTGTGTCTGATTAAGAGTGTAAAGTTCCATACTTTATTCTACAAGTATGGTATTAACAAAATGTCCTCACATGAGGACATTTACTTAAGCTGTAAACTTTCAAGAAGCACACAGTGACATAGTAGCCAGTGGTCTGTTTACAAAAACAATGTTATACATTTAAGATCACGGCTATACTTTGTTGAGGTATAACCTGTTCCTGAGGCCTATAATCACCATTACATCATCTTGACAGCATTACCAACTGACTGAATTAGAAGTGAAGCGTTAAGTTTTAAATAGATTAAATGATAAGGTTTTACCATTTTGGCTTATGTTGTCTGAAACTGGTTTTTGAAGGTTCCCAAGAGTAAGCCACTGTTAGAATGGACAGAGCTTGTATGAGCACGTGTTAACTAGTTGGAGAGTTCAGTTTATGTTCCTTAATCTATCCCAGCTAAAGATAGAAGGTTACATGCATGTGCCTTTGATATAAACATCGAAAAACCTGTAAATAGGATTTGGACTTCAGGTTTTTTCCATCTTGTCTTGCTGCAAGAGTTAGTCATTCAAGATGGGCATGTATTCAAATTTAAATTTTGAATGTAAAATAACAAGTTGTCTAACTTGTGGTGTAATTCATAGTTTACAGGTGATGAGAACATTGGTAGCTGTTACTGTACATTTATGTAACATACCTAGTGCTTACTACACCAACAGACTGAGCCTGCATTGCAGTTGATTGTTCTTCAATCTCACTATTTTCCACTGGAATTTGTTTTCAGCTAAAATGGAAGGAAACTGATGATGTGAAGTTCATGGGTCCAAAAAATGTCAACAGAACAAGACAAGCTTAATGTCTGCCTATACCTAAGTGGAACTGAAATTTGAGTATCAGTTCATTAAATAATGCAGCCCTACTTATATCTAACTTTCAAATCCAGAAATAAAGTGAAGACTAGTTCTATAAGTACAAATTATCTCTCAGGATAATCTCCTACTTCTGAAGCTGTACTGTATTTTTCATCCTGAATAGAAAAGTCAAAAGGAATTTCTCAACATCAGAGCTGGTGCCTTCTCTTTTCTCTTCAGATAAGGATAATGCACTGTCAAGAGCTGAACTAGCTCCTGCTGGTGTATTAATTAATACCACCACCTGGATCTATCAACAGCAAGACAGCCGAATTCACACCAGGGGATAAAAAAACAATCTGCACCTTGTCAGCCCTCCCACACTGGGAGCAGTCACAGTTCTGCTGCCCCTGGTAATTACTCACATGGGTCTTCTCACTGCCTGCATTTCCATTTTGATTGTTGACATTACGCAGTACTACTTCATCTGCCTAAAAAGGTGGGAAAAAATGAACAAAGTATGTCAGGCCTGGTAATTACACCACTGTCACCTCTCACTCTCCCAGCTATTGGACACCATCAGTAAAATGATAGTTGTCAGTCTCCTGTTAACTGTTTTATTAAAAGGGAATGATTATGTTAAGTTGAGTGAATGAGTTGACACTAAGAATCAACACCTTTTGAGCAGCTGTGAAAATATTTAGAAAGGTTTTATGTACCAAGAGCCTAAGTGGAATGAAAAAAACCTACGAGTTGAACAAATTAATAAAAAATGCAAAAATATCTTCATTCAGAATAATTTTGTGCGATTGGAAGAATAGGTTCAGATTCCTGCTAAGAAAAACCTGTATTTTGCAGAGTTAATGTATTTAACAGAAAGCACCTATAAAATAATGAATTAATCTCCACTGAGAGGCATTCTCTGTGTTTTGCCAGGAGATTTACATTTCAAATATATATTGCTATTTTTTATAGTATTTGAGGTTTTCTTCTGTTGATATCAAACAGACCATTTGTATCAGGACAGGAGAAGAGAACTACACTAGGAATACATCAACAATTCTGACCTATGTGTAAGGGCTGAAGGCGTAGTTCAATGAATGCTCTTGTTAAGGATTCTGCAGGATGAATCCACAGTGTTTATTGGCATGCACTTAATAGGATTTGTTAATAAAGTAATGAACTTGGGATGATGTTCCAGTTACATGATTAGAGAACTTCAGACATGCTGACATGTTATTATGATGTATGGAAATTAAAAATTTCTGCAGGAAATCAACCTTTTAAAAACAAAAACATGCAAGTTTCTTGTGAAGCAGAACACTTTAGTAAGGTTCAAAGAAAACACATAGCTTTGATGGAGGTTAATAACAGCTAATGCTAATGCTCGCCCAGGGAGGTTGTGGATGCCCCCTCTCTGGAGGTGTTCAAGATTAGGCTGGACAAGGCACTGGGCAGCCTGGTCTAGTGGGAAGTGTCCCTGCCTATGGCAGGGGGGTTGGAACTCGATGATCTTTGGGGTCCCTTCCAACCCAAACTATTCTATGATTTTAATGATTAATTTTCCTGATTCATTGTTTTAGCAAAACTTACATTTCCCTCTTGTGCCTTCACAGAGTTTGTAGGCAAACTCTGTTAATAATATCTGTATATGGAGCTATACAGAAAACAGGTAGACTGAAACATGACATACAGTCTGAAAAGTTTATTCCAAGGGGCAAAGAAATCTTTTGTTTCTGCTACAGTGTCTGCAGTAACCTGGAAAGAATGAGTTCATTGTTCAGAAATGCTAGATTTTTAACTTTATAGATTCCTCAAATAGCCATACTCCAATATGGTACTGACTGGAGGACATGAATTGCTTGGCTTTCTGTTTGTTTCAGTTGGAATTTCTGTGTTTGAACTACAAATCTAATTTTTAAATTTGTTTTGTTTTGTTCTTGAAAATTCAAGGGAGACATGATTCTTAAAAGATGATGGAGTTTGTGGTAAGAGACAATTGTTGAGAGAGTAGTAGAAGTTAAAAGCTTTTAGACTTGAAGTTTTCTTTTAATTTGCTCAAGGCTTTCCAACCTGACAACTCTTAAATCAAGACAAGTGACAATTCTCAGTGCATGGAGTATGATGGTGTCCTGGTTTGAGGTAAAATAGGGTAAATTTTATAGTTTGTAACTTTACTTTTCAGCTAGGCCTCTTCTGTCTGACTAAACTCTGAAATTAA